>JAJOZX010002428.1:585000-592500 GCA_023014485.1 Bathynomus jamesi
AATTTTAAAAGACTGAGAAAAGAGGGTTAAATTCTAAGTTATACAGATTTACATATAAAAATTAAGAAGTTATTTTTAATACATGTAGTAAATGTGAAATTAATACACTGGAAAAATTACCAATAGTACACTGGAACAATGGAGCTATCTACCTTACACAGCAGTATCCGAGGCCGACTAATTTGAGCAGAGGCAGAGGAAACACGAAGGGTGGCGAGGGAGATAGGGGAAGGAGGGATTATAAGGAATTGGGGAAGGAGGAGGGATCATAGCAAATTGAGAGGGACGGACGATGAGTCAACATTCAGACTAGGGGACAATGCTTTAATGAAAAGGGATTCTAAAATTCTTAGTGAGTTGGGACAAGTATTACAACCAAGAATTTTAAAATTGTCTAAGGTGACATCAATTTTGCATTTAATGCTATGTTCACGAATACTGGAGGCTTCCTTAGTTTTTAAAATTTTACCTGTTCGGCCACTTATTCCCATATGCGAATAAATCTAGCCCTGAGAGAGCGAACAGTGCTGCCGATGTAATTCCCAAGGAGACACCTGGGCAGGTAAATAAATATACAACACCGCTACGCAACGAGTCAGGGGTTCGATCCTTCGCTGAGAAAAAGCTACCTAAAGACGTTTTATTAATAATATGATGCGGAAATCAGTATGATAAAAAAATTTCCTTAACAATTTTGTAAATTTAAGCTTAAATTCCTTATTCAAGGGACCCATTTCAGGTACCAAGAAATATTTTATATCCTTCGGCACAGTAATACATGGAAGTTGAGGGCTATAAACATTATTTAAGAGGATCTAATTAGTTTGTCTACATATTGAACAGGAAAACTATTATTAGTAAAGTATGATCTTAGATTATTAAATTCATCATTAAGTAAGGTAAAATTAGAGGTCAAATTATATCCTCTGAACAGGAGAGTTTTAATACAGGACATCTTATAGTTGAAATCAGTAAAACTAAAAAAATTCATGCCCAAACCAGTGAAAGTGGGTTTCCTATAAACTGATGTAGTAATAGAATCACCGTTTTTCGAAATTAAAAGATCTAAGAAGGGGAGGGAGCCATTTTGCTCAGTTTCCATTGTATACGTTATATTGGGGCGCAAAGAATTTAGGAAGTTAAAGAATTGTTGCGCTTGTACCGCATTATCAAAGACTGCTATCGAATCATCAACGAAGCGTCGATAGAAAATTGGCTTGAGATGAGTGGGAGATTGTCTAAAAATTACACTTTCTAAATGAGTCATAAAAAAGTCAGCTGCTAACGGTCCGACTGGTGATCCCATCCCTACCCCATCAATTTGTTGGTAAACCTTATTGTTGAAAGTGAAATAGCATTGTTTGAAGACCAATTCTAAAAGTTCCTTCAAATGAGACAATGAAAAACCATGAAAATTATCAACTGAGCTAAAAACCCTATCTAAAATAATGGCAATAGTTTCAGATACAGGTACATTTGTGAAAAGTGACTTTACATCAAAACTGACAAAAAACTTTTTTGAATCGAAGTTTTTACCCAGGAGTTCTTTTTGGAATTCAAACGAGTTATTTATAGTGTAAACATTTTTCGCAAAGGGGGACAGGAGACGAACAAATTGATTTTAATTTCACATTGTTATTAAACAGCCTGAAGATGAGCGTATTGCTCGAAACGTTGCGCAATAAAGAAGACTTTTCATGGCATTTACATTTCTCCTTGTCATTGGATTTCTCCTAAATATTAAATTGAAGCTCTGTAGAAGCAACCCGCATAATTATATATATATATATATATATATATATATAGAGGGAGAGAGAGAGAGAGAGAGAGAGAGAGAGAGAGAGAGAGAGAGAGAGAGAGTTTTGCAATCATGCACGCTATTATGTTCTAAATCAATTATTCAGCCGTTAATGTTCTCATATTTGCTGAAATAAATTTCTAATAATAAAAGTTTTACAAGTTTATTCATCTCATTTTTGCGTTTATGTACAGCACTTTTGGGAACAGTTGGACGGAGAAAGCCATATGTAAGATTTCACATGATTTAACTCTACACAAAGCACACAGTTTTTATACAGATATTTGCTCAAACGTTGAAGCTACTGTGACGTTGTCTGGTTATAATACATCATTCACTCAATGAAATAAATACAAGGTCACACTTATTAACTTGTGGCACCTTCCACATGAAAACTACCCAACCTACCAAAAATTACCACCAGAAACGTATAAAGTACATAATTCGGCACGGATTAAGAAATTTATAAACTCTCATTCATGAACACATCCAACATTTTCTTAAAACAATCTAAACAGTTATTAATTCTTTATTACCATATCACTTCAAGCTAAATTGCTATACTCGGTGGTTAAAATAGAGCTTTCAGCGCTTTAGTTGATGAATGTTGACAAAGTTCCTCATTTCTATCATATCTCAAGGAGTGAAATTTCGCGATGTTAAATGTCATGTTGTGGTTGTCTTCATTGTATATTTCACTTATAACCCTCTGCAAGACATACACCTCATATGCAACACTGATTTTTCCGCCGATTTCTGTTTCAAATGCATACGACGGTACTATACTGTTGCTGATTACTCCAATGTGTATCTATCTTAGCATGATAATGAACAGGAGTGGTACCAGTACTGTACCTAGGGATACTTAACTGCGTACTTCTGATTCCGATGATGATATACCTTGAATTTTGACACCCCGTAGGCACCTTCTGAGGAAGTTGCAGACCCAATTTACCGTTTTGCCTATCATTTCCATATGTTTCACTTTACATGTTATTACACAATGATCGCATTTGTCGAAAACTTTATTGAAATTCATGTATGACATCGTAGATATATATATATATAATTAGTGATAACAGCAAGAACTATCCCAGTTTAAAAGCCAATACATTAATATATATATATATATATATATATATATATATATATATATATATATATATATATATATACAATACCACTAAACTATGTAAGGACGCTGATCGGGGATCATGAGTACGAAAACGAGCGAGAGGACTTTGTAATTTCTTAGATCCGTGGTGGGGCATGGTTATCATTCTATTTTAAGATGCGAGACTAAGGTAGTGCGACGGGGGCGACTTTTGCCAGAATGAACAATTCGGGTAGTGGCATAACGCATAACTTATCTCTACTCATATAGCTATCACATTACAATATGCGAGTAGTTTCATACGAATTTCAGGACATTAAGACTTCTACACATATTTTAATTTCACTATTCGACTAAATTTTGAGAGATGCATCATGAATTTGAGATTTATTGCCATGGCTATGAACATTAAAATCTTGGCAGTTTTTTATTTTCATAATTAACAATCTCGCTAATTTTTCCTCGAACACTTGTACATGTACATATCTATGCATATTTTGGATGTGTATATTTTTTGGGCACTAGGTACAGTACTGGTACCACTCCTGTTCATTATCATGCTAAGATAGATACACATTGGAGTAATCAGCAACAGTATAGTATCGTCCTATGCATTCGAAACAGAAATCGGCGAAAAAATCAGTGTTGCATATGAGGTGTATGTCTTGCAGAGGGTCACAAGTGAAATATACAATGAAGACAACCACAACATGACATTTAACATCGCGAAATTTCACTTCTTGAGATATGATAGAAATGAGGAACTTTGTCAACATTCATCAACTAAAGCGCTGAAAGCTCTATTTTAACGACCGCGTATAGCAATTTAGCTTGAAGTGATATGGTAATAAATAATTAATAACTGTTTAGATTGTTTTAAGAAAATGTTGGATGTGTTCATGAATGAGAGTTTATAAATTGCTTAATCCGTGCCGAATTATGTAATTTTTATGTTTCTGGTGGTAATTTTTGGTAGGTTGGGTAGTTTTCATGTGGAAGGTGCCACAAGTTAATAAATGTGACCTTGTATTTATTTCATTGAGTGAATGATGTATTATAACCAGACAACGTCACAGTAGCTTCAACGTTTGAGCAAATATCTGTATAAAAACTGTGTGCTTTGTGTAGAGTTAAATCATGTGAAATCTTACATATGGCTTTCTCCGTCCAACTGTTCCCAAAAGTGCTGTACATAAACGCAAAATTGAGATGAATAAACTTGTAAAACTTTTATTATTAGAAATTTATTTCAGCAAATATGAGAACATTAACGGCTGAATAATTGATTTAGAACATAATAGCGTGCATGATTGTAAAACTCTCTCTCTCTCTCTCTCTCTCTCTCTCTCTCTCTCTCTCTCTCTATATATATATATATATATATATATATATATATAATAATATCTTCGTAAGCTATGGAATTCATGATATAAAGACGTCTGACTGTGGCTCTACTTACATCCGACATTATTGTACTATTTCCTGTTAACTCAATTTCCATCCTTAGTATTTGAGCTGTCAAATGTAATCTAATGTCAATTCATATTATTAATGTTTGTCAAATGAACTATGGTCTTGTCCCAATGTACAAATGCACCTATTCAACAGATCATAACATTGTTCGACAAAGTTTTTCTCCATTTGTTAAATATGGGTGATTCCTACGTTCTTTTTTACGCTGATTACAAAATGAAAACACGTTTTTCTATTACCCACAGATTTTGAGGGAAATGCAAATTAAAACCCTTTGAGATCGAGATGTCATTCAACACTTTGTTTCATAATACGAGATTTATTGTTAGTCATTTACTTTGTATAAAATCTTTATATTATGCATATTTTATATTTACATGTTTTTATATAATATACATATAATCATTTAAGTATACATCTTAATATATATGAAAATTATTTCACGAAAGTAACGTGAAAAATACAGGGTGTCCGAGAATTATCTGTACAAGTTTTGGCTGTTATTAAAAGTCAACCATGAAGTGTAGAAATTCCAGTGTTGTCCCATTTTACAGAGAATCTCATTAAGTTTTTTCTGATACCAAGGTTTGACAAGTTTTTTAGAAATTCCAGTGTGTCCGAAAATTATCTGTACAATTTCATCTTTTAATAAAATTCTTGATAACACACGTAAAATTCTTAAACAAGATTATTTAGAATCTGTATTTCCAAAAGTTTCTTTTATTAAAGTAACGTTGTTACAAACATTCGATATGTGCACCATCAGTGATTCGCAAAACATCCAATCGATAATCCAAATGTTGCCATGTACGCTGCAGCATATCCACATCAATTCGCTCAATAGCAGCTGTGATTCTTGCTTTTAAATCATCAATGTCTGTCACCCGCGTACAAAAAAGAAAAACTTGTCAAACTTGTTATCAGAAAAAACTTGTCAAAACTTGTTATCAGAAAAAACTTAATGAGTTTCTCTGTAAAATGGGACAACACTGGAATTTCTACACTTCATGGTTGACTTTTAATAACAGCCAAAGATTGTACAGATAATTCTCGGACACCCGGTATTTATGATGAATAAATCCACGAAGGAAAGGAAACACAAAAAGGTGCTCAAGCGCTTTCGTCTAATGACATCCTCAGGAACACTGAAGTACATAAAAGGTTACGGCCTATATATAGGTTACAGAAAGAAAAAAATAAATAAATAAAATAATACATACACACAAACATATATATATATATATATATATATATATATATATATATATATATATATACATATATATCTACACACACACACACCACACACACATATATATATATATATATATATATGTAAAAAATGAACAATGAATAATCAATATTCATTTTTACATAAGAACCAAAATCGCTTAACGCGAGTTTGGATAATA
The DNA here is from genome assembly GCA_023014485.1 of Bathynomus jamesi. Lineage (NCBI taxonomy): Eukaryota > Metazoa > Arthropoda > Malacostraca > Isopoda > Cirolanidae > Bathynomus > Bathynomus jamesi. Next base: position 590,798 of record JAJOZX010002428.1, read on the forward strand.
ATTTTACTTGTAGCTTCCTATTTTTGTTCGTGTCACAACCCTACGATCTACCATATCTATGGTTTAGTCGTATCCATTTTCCATTTGTTATAGAAGTTTTTATAATTAATTATGAATTGTCTTGCATCTCACCCTCGTCCCTAGATTATGCATACACATTGCATATAACAGGATTGGAACCTGTAGTTGTACTTCTTAGTCATTACTACCCACTCTTTGTCTCTAATTCGTTCTTGTAAATCTTCCTAATAATGATTTGTACTATACGTACAAATTCAATAACTATGACGTCACATTTTCCCGTCATTAATTTCCCTTCATCATATCTCTAGTATTCAATGTATGAAAATTCTTTAACATCATAATAAAAACTGTACACTCTATAGAAGTCATTTTTTATATGTTATGTAGTATAAATATTATTATTCAACTATATTCATCCATACCGTATGTGCCCATGTACTTTGTATTATATTTCTAACATCTCAATTGTCTATTAATATGAAACACTGTAACAAAACAAAGTTATAGTAACTGTTTAATTATAATTAACTGTAATACTTTAATTTAATATAATGTAATGTACTTTAATGAAACTGTACTTAATGATGTAATGTACTAAATGACGTAGTCAATGTACTTTAATGGAATTGTAGTTAACGATAATAAATGAATTGGTAATTATAATCATAGTTACAGTAGACCAAAATTACAATGTACTCAATGTCCGACCCAACATTATGTCGCCATAAGGAATGTAGAATCGGCGATACTGTTGTTATTTTTTTTATTATTATTTTTCCGTTGGAATAAATTTTGATGTGCTTTCTACTTTGCCAAATAATTGATGACCTGTTGTTTTTTAAAATCTCATAATCATTTTTTTAGATTTAGCTGAATAATGAATCCTGAGTAACTTTTGCCATGTCATGTTTTGTATACATTCTTTCTTCGTTATAAAAGATGGTCATGTCTTGCCTAAGCATTTAATTGTAAATCTTAAACCTTTAATTTTTACTCATATGCATATTTTAGTGTAAAGATGCATAGTTCAATTTCCACTTTTAGTTAACTTGGCAGATCATGATAACATCAGATCTGAAAATACGCAATTTAAGATAAAAATATGGCTTCATCTTCAAATATCTTGTTTATTCGTTTAAACCTTACCACAGCTAAAAGATTTACTTTATTTTCAAATATTGTACAAAATAATGCAGCCTCTTCAACATTTAATAATGATGATGTTAGTAGAATCGGGTATATAAACCCCACCAATTTCTTCCATGTTCATTCTGATTCCAACTACGAGGCTGAGCATTACCTGTAACAGTTTAGAAGTAAATTACAGTAAGAGAAACTTTTTATTTTCCCCTTCGAGCCGTGCTCTCTTCAGAAGAACTTAGTCATTAGAATCTCCCGATAAGCTACAAGAAGAATCGGAGAGAAACCTCAAAGAATTTAATAAGCCTCTCAGAATCCTCCGAGCCACTAAAGAAGAACTCGGAGAGTAGTATAGAAGAAACTACTGCAAGTAACAGATCCGTTGCTGCCTCCTAACCAGAACCCCCGTCGACTCCGAACCACCCCAGGGCCATAGACGGAGGGGTTAACATATATATATATATATATATATATATATATATATATATATATATGCAATAAACGGAGAAGTAAAAATAAAAATTAAAAATTAAAGGATT
>JAJOZX010002428.1:595000-669735 GCA_023014485.1 Bathynomus jamesi
CTCATTCCACGATACAAACTCTACAGCATTCAACTTTATTCAGTTCAGCAAAAGAACCCATGTTGCGTAAACGTTTGACACTGGAGCAACGAAAAAGTGTTCTGAAGTGGTATTGGAAATTTGAGAATGTGTCCGAAGTCCAGCGGCAATGGATCCTGGAATTTGGTACAAAGCCACCGACACGTCTCGCTATTACAAGCATCCGTGACAAGTTTGAGGCAGAGGGATCTGCTCAAGATATGGACAAGCGAAGATCTGGACGACGCAAATCAAGTGCGAGTGATGAAAACTCCGTTTTAGTGTTGTAAAAATTTAATCGATCACCACAGAAATCAGTTAGGCAATGCGCCCGTGAGACCGGAATCAGCAAATCAGGTGTTCACCGGATTTTAAAGTAGGCAAAATGGAAAAGCTACATTCCAAGTCTGTTACACGCAATGACTGAAGATGACCCTGATCGCAGACTCGAATTTTGTGAATGGTTTCAGTCAATGGAAGCCGAAGACGTACAGTTTGCCAACAAAATCGTGTGGTCTGATGAAGCTACCTTCAAGCTGAATGGCACAGTAAGTCGACACAACTGCAGGTACTGGTCACTTGATAATCCACACGTTTATGTGGATAAACATGTTAATTTACCAGGATTAACAGCATGGTTTGGTTTATCATCCAGGGGTTTGGTTGGATCATTTTTCTTTAATGGGACAGTTACCGGTGCCGCATATCTCGACATGCTGAGGACAGAAATTATACCTGCAGTTCGGAAGTTGTTTGGAAACGACGACTTTTACTTTCAACAAGATGGAGCCCTCCCTCATTATCATTGTGATGTCAGAAGGTACCTCGATGAAACGTTGCCTAACCGTTGGATAGGACGAAGAGGAAGCGTTGAGTATCCTCCACGTTCACCGGACTTGACTCCACTTGATTTTTACTTGTGGGGCTACCTGAAGGATGCAGTTTATGGTACAAGACCTGCAACACTCGAACACCTTAAGGATGCAATTAGGGAAAAGTGCGGGACCATCACAGCATCCATATTAGTCCATGTCAGCGAATCAGTTAGTCGACGCATTCAAAAGTGCATTCATGCCGCCGGAGAACATTTTGAGCACTTGGCGTAGTTAATTAAATTTTATATGCAAACAACTCGCTATAGAATTTTGATCACTTAGATTCCTAATTTACCTTTCATTGGCAATTGCTATAACAATATATTGTTTGGTTTTTTTTTAAATTATAAAATATATGATGCTATAAAAAGTATATAGTTTTTTGGGGACACCCTGTATATATATATTATATATATATATGGTGTGTTGTGTATGTGTGTGTGTGTGCGTGTGTGTACACACACACACACACATATATATATATATATATATATATATATATATATCACAGAGAATACGTGGATTTAGAATAATGGAATTAGGACAGTTTTGAGAGAAGTTACGGTTTCTTCCTCTTGTTGCATAAAGCGTTCAGAATTTCAGAGTATGCAACTTTCAGGTTTGCTTAAATAACACTGGGCAACAAAAAAAAATTTTTCGTGTCCGAATGAAAATACCTTATTCTTATAGTATTTTCTGTGCTGAATCCAAATAAGTTTGTAAAATTTCTCTATCAGGTCTGGTTTTTGTGTGACATGCAATTTAATTTTTAAAAACCCAAATAGTTACATACTTATTAAAATATGATCGAAAAGACATACCTCTAGTTTAAAAAGTAGCTTGTTTTGATTTTCTGCTGTGCTTTGCCTCAGGCATGTCTCTCTTAAGAGTCCAGCAATAGTCAGCCAGCATACTGGGGCTCCATTTGCCTTGGTAACGGTTTTCCATGGCAGAAATATCCTGATGAAAACGCTCACCATGTTCGTCGCTTACCGCACCCAGGTTTTCCGGAAAAAGTCCAAGTGAGAGTCCAAGAAATGAACCTTTAATGACATATTGCACCCCATTGCTTGGTAAGACTTAAGAAGATCTCCTACTATTTCAGGATAGTTTTCGGCCTTGTGATTTCCCAAAAAATTTGTGCAGACACTTTTGAAACTCTGCCACGCAGCTTTCTCAACTTCATTCAACTCTCCTTCAAATCTCTCATCTCTTAACAATTCTCTGATCTGAGGGCCTACAAAAATGCCTTCTTTAATCTTGGCATCACTGATCCGGGGAAACTTATTTCTCAAGTATGTGAATCCTGTTTGCGCTTTATCCATCGCTTTAACAAAGTTTTTCATAAGTCCAAGCTTGATATGCAAAGGAGGAAGGTACACTTTCTCAGGGTCAACAAGTGAACTATTCACAACATTTTTCTTGCCTGGAACAAGTGAGGTGCGTTTTGGCCAATCCTTCTTAACGTAGTGGTTTTGCTTGTCCCTACTGTCCCACTCACATAAAAAACAACAGTACTTGGTGTAACCTAGCTGCAACCCTAGCAAAAGTGCAATGACCTTCAGATCTCCACAGATATTCCACTTATATTTCTGATACTGAAACTTTTCTAAAAGCAACTTCATGTTGTCGTATGACTCTTTCATGTTTGCAGCATGTGCAATAGGTACAGAAGGAAATTTATTTCCGTTGTGAAGGAGGACTGCTTTCAAGCTGACTTTTGAGGAGTCAATGAACAATCGCCACTCATCCACGTTATGTTCATGACCAAGAGCCCCCATGACTGAATTAACATCTTTACAAAACACAAGTCCATCTTCATGGGAGAACCATTCTTTGAATTCATCATGGCGGCTGCGGAAAAAACAAACTTTAGTGTCACGTTGCAGTAGATTCCAACCCTTTAATCTTGAACCTAAAAGTTCAGCCTGCTTCTTAGATAATTTCAAATCACGAACTAGGTCATTTAGATCTCCTTGTGACAGTAAATGTGGTTCATTGGAGGAACAGGTAGCCTGGAATGTTGGATCAGAAATGTCTTCATCTTTTTCCTTGTGATATGCTACAGCTACGTTTGATTCCTCATCACTTAAACTTACATGTTCAGGAGGATTTGGTACTGGAAGTTGAGCACTGTGGGGAACTGGTCTCATTGCAGACGGTAGATTAGGGTATTTCATAAGGCTCTTTGTTTTTGAAGTGATCCCCTTTGTATTTACCAGGCAGAAATAGCAGTCTGTTGTGTGATCTTTGGGTTCCCTCCAAATCATTGGAATAGCAAATGGCATGTGACGTGAACCGTTTAGCCATCCTGTAAGTAGTCTTACACATGTCACACAACAAATGTGAGGGGCCCAACTCTTGTCCTGATCGCCTACTTTACATCCGAAATAAAGTTCATAGCATTTTTTTACTAATGGTGTAGTTACGTTTCTGGGATTTTAAAGTTAGATCACCACATACATAACAAAAGGAATTAGGATGATTCAGACAGTTCCGCGGCATTACATACATCTATATGAATACAACACTGGTGTAAAATTAACAAGAAGCAACAGACACTAGCTGTTAACACTGTGACATTTACAAGCAGACTGACTTGGAGCTGCTCTACACACAGAAACTAGGCTCATGTCTGAACAGGTACAAACATGTTTCAACCTGCACAGTCTGCTGCTCCGACCAAATTTATCCTGCCAGCATTATCAGAACTTTCTCCCCAAAGGAATAAATTGTACTAATTTTACAGAAAAATTAATACAACATATATATTAATATTAATATATTTTATTATAGTTATATTAATTAATATAATATATTATTATATTTATTATTTTTATAATGTTTTATATTATAATATTGTTATATACTTAATTATATATAATATGTTATTATTTTTTTATCCGGTGATCATGCTAAATGAGGAAAAAATGAACATAGCGTCACAAGTAAACTAAGCCTGATAGAAAAAAATCTGATTTCATATTTAGATTCAGCATGAAAAAGTACACTTAGAACACCCATCAAAACCCTTGTGACAAAATTGTTGTTGACCAGTGTAATCGGAAGCGACCGTGTAGTGAAAGAGCCTTGCTTGAAATATTATTGAAGATGTGTTTTGAACTATATTGGTGGTATTGCTCCATGAAAGACTGGTGCTATATTTAGTCAACAATCTTTCCTACGATGATAAATACTAGAGTTATGCCTTGTAAAGGCCAGTCCACGTTTTCTATTAGCTGGAAATATTGAGAAAGTCTTTTTTTTTTGGCCAAACCTACTTATTTGGATATTGCGATTTTATGTATATATTTATAACTTAACTACTACTGGTCTGAAAATAGTTACTGCGAGAAATATATAGCAATATTGGGGTAGATTTGAAAGAGGCTTTTATTGTGAAAGGAATTGAAATCAGTGTGTTTAATTTAAATACTCTTAACCTGTGTATATATATATATATATATATATATATATATATAATATATATATATATAATAAATAATAATCATATCATATAGTAATAATGTTTAAGCGGATGTTTAGATGAGGATAACATATTTGCTTTTAGTTTTAAAGCCTCATCACACAGCTTGATGTAGCTTGTGAGATGAATGGTTCGTTTACAGGTATACGGCTTAAAATAGATACATTTTAACTGGCTTGAGCTATATGACAATGAAGGAAGACGTATCGATAGTTGAACTTATGGAACATAAACTGCATGTATCTGCATGTTCATCCTAATCTTTTGAAAAAGTTTGGATCAAGTAAAGATAAGCACCCCCAGCCTTCTTTAATTAGCCTTATAAGGCTAACTAACGAAAATATCACGACCTAACCTAACCAATCGTCAAGGGCGTACAGTTGACTTAACGATTGGTTAGGTTAGGTCGTGATATTTTCGTTAGTTAGCCTTATAAGGCTAATTAAAGAAGGCTGGGGTGCTTATCTTTACTTGATTCAAAAGTTTTTAATGATATATATATATATATATATCATTCATTCGTTTCACGTGCTTAATTGTGAAATTCATCATATATATATATATATTATTATATATATATATATTATATATATATATATATATAAGCACACCGGACAAAAAATTAGTCACCCCTAATAGCACCGATAGTAGGAAGTTCAAGGTCACACAGAGGGCGCTGATGTAGCATTGGTAAGTGACAAGTAGCGGTGACGTAGCACACAGGATCAGATCTGTTTCGTGAGGTGGTGAAGAACAAAGTGTGTGTTGGATATAGTCTGCAAAATGGGACGTGAGGCAGACGTTACTCAGTGGCAAAAAGGAGCCATCGTGTTTGGCAGAGCCCACGGACACAAAATGTCTGAAGTAGCCAAATTTGTTGGTGTATCAACGCGTACTGTCCAGCGAGTTTACAAAGAGTGGTGTAGTTCGCAATCAACTGAAAATCGACGGCGTAACTGTGGCCGAAAACAATTCTCGACAATAGGGACCGCCGCCATGTTTCGTCTAGTAACTGCAAATCGTTTTCAAACCAGAGAACAATTGCTCCAAGAAACCAATGAGGTTCTCCAGCGACCAATTTCCGAACGGACATTGCGACGAGAACTGCATGCGATGGACATCTGGAGCAGGGTACCACGGAAGAGGCCGCTGTTAACAGCAAGTCACAAATTGGCACGTTATAAATGGGCTCAGAGGCACAAAAACTGGACTGCGGCAGATTGGAAACGTGTAATTTGGTCCGATGAGTCCCGTTTTTGTTTGTTCTCCAATGATGGGAGGCGACGAGTACATCGCAGGTCCAATGAAGCCTTTAATCCTGAATGCGTCGAAGGTGTTGTTCAGGCTGGAGGTGGTTCCGTGATGTTCTGGGGATGTTTTTCGTACCACGAAATGAGCCCCTACGTTCCAGTGACGATGAATTTGAACCAGCAGGCGTACCTCCGCATACTAAATGATGAATTGGTACCCTTTGCCCTAAATCTCCAGGAGCAGCATCACATTGCCACTCCTGTCTTCCAAGACGACAATTGCCGTGTGCACAGGGCGAGAAGTGTGTCTGAGTGGCACGACGAACATTCTGCAACACTGTCTCACCTCGAATGGCCAGCCAAATCCCCTGATTTAAATCCTATTGAAAATCTGTGGGATTATTTGGAACAGAAAGTGGAGCGCAGGAATAGACACCCACGGACTCTGGCGGAACTTCGTGACCGGCTGATGAACGAGTGGCAGCAAATCGATGTTCAGTACATGCACAACCTCGTAGAGTCTCTGCCTCGCCGGATTCGTGCGGTTATCAAGGCCAGAGGCGCCGTCACACGTTATTAGGTACATTCTGAGAGGGGTGACTAATTTTTTGTCCAGTGTGCTTATATATAATGATAAACAAATAATAATGTTTAAGATGGTAATTGATGGTAAATAATAATAGCTATGTTCGCTAAACGCATGTATGTTAGTCTAACTGCAAAATGTATCTTAATAATAATTTCTGTCATATGGACTATAGTCTGTCAATGAACCTTTTAATTTCATTTTAAATGTGATTGAGTCGTATAAAGTCAGTTATTAGTAAGATCTCTCTTACAAAGTTGTCACTCGCAGGCCTGTGTAAGTTATAGTCAATAATTGGTAACAATAATAATAATAATAAATATTTCTCGTTGCAGTTAAATTACTAAAAAAAATTACGTACATTTAAAATTGATTATTATTAATTAGTCTGGAAAATCTGGCAAGATTGTGAACTGAGTTGCCGATTACAATTAACGTACTTAGCAAAGAATTATGCAAATACTGTACATTGAATCAGTGAAACGTATCATATATATATATATATATATATATATATTTGCAACATTCACTCGTTTCATGCTCTTAATTGTGAAATTCATCCCATATATATATATATATATATATATATATATATATATATATATAGACAAATAATAATGTTTAAGATGGTAATTGATGATAAATAATAATAGTTATGTTGGCTGAACTACATAATGTATCTTAATAATTTTTATCGTATGGGCTATAGTTTGCCAATAAGAATTTTCAATTCATTTCATTCCCTCATTTCATATTAATGTAGAATAAATGAAATTTAATTTGGATAAGCAAAAGTTACCCCTATAATTGAGAATAAAATGTTTAATTTTAATTTTATTTAATTTTTTTATTTAACTTTATATAATACAAATATTAAACAAAGAAATTGTGTTTAACTTAAAATATGTTTAGTCTGAGTTTCTAATTTGTGATGTTCGCAATTTAACATGTGAAAACAGAATTACAAATTTGTAGGTAATGTGATATTAGGATATAATAATATGTTTTGAGGTCGATGCACATTCTCGTCATGTCTATTAAAACTTTTTTCAGATATTTATTTTAAGTTTTTATTTCTAATGTTTAAGGGTATAAGTTCAAAATTACGTGTCAAACTGTCTTGGTTTGTTTGTTTTTGTCTGTTTTTGTTTGTTTGATTTTGTCCGTCTCATGAAAGACCAAGAAGGTGGATTTCCCCCCCCCCCTCAAGGCGATGATGATTTTTTTTATTTGATTTTTTTGTGAGAGAGGGGGCCCCGCAAGGGGCCCTCAAGGGACAAATGCTCTTCATTAAGGACGGTGAGACCCCATAAATGGGGTGAGGAACTTAAGGAACAGGGCCCCCTCATAACGGAGGCGAAGACCTCCAGGGGACCCCTTCAGGGGCAGGATTCAAAGCACCCCAAATTCCTCGTTCGAAATGCCATCAGTGAAACGTATCATATATATATATATATATATATATATTTGCAACATTCACTCGTTTCATGCTCTTAATTGTGAAATTCATCCCATATATATATATATATATATATATATATATAGACAAATAATAATGTTTAAGATGGTAATTGATGATAAATAATAATAGTTATGTTGGCTGAACTACATAATGTATCTTAATAATTTTTATCATATGGGCTATAGTTTGCCAATAAGAATTTTCAATTCATTTCATTCCGCCTCATTTCATATTAATGTAGAATAAATGAAATTTAATTTGGATAAGCAAAAGTTACCCCTATAATTGAGAATAAAATGTTTAATTTTAATTTTATTTAATTTTTTTATTTAACTTTATATAATACAAATATTAAACAAAGAAATTGTGTTTAACTTAAAATATGTTTAGTCTGAGTTTCTAATTTGTGATGTTCGCAATTTAACATGTGAAAACAGAATTACAAATTTGTAGGTAATGTGATATTAGGATATAATAATATGTTTTGAGGTCGATGCACATTCTCGTCATGTCTATTAAAACTTTTTTCAGATATTTATTTTAAGTTTTTATTTCTAATGTTTAAGGGTATAAGTTCAAAATTACGTGTCAAACTGTCTTGGTTTGTTTGTTTTTGTCTGTTTTTGTTTGTTTGATTTTGTCCGTCTCATGAAAGACCAAGAAGGTGGATTCCCCCCCCCCCCCCCCCCTCAAGGCGATGATGATTTTTTTATTTGATTTTTTTTGTGAGAGAGGGGGCCCCGCAAGGGGCCCCTCAAGGGACAAATGCTCTTCATTAAGGACGGTGAGACCCCATAAATGGGGTGAGGAACTTAAGGAACAGGGCCCCCTCATAACGGAGGCGAAGACCTCCAGGGGACCCCTTCAGGGGCAGGATTCAAAGCACCCCAAATTCCTCGTTCGAAATGCCATCATACTACTGCTCTTATTACGAGTACGGTAGTGCCAACATGAAACATCCTCCAAAGGTCATGGTTTGAGGATGTTTGGGCTCCAAGTGCAAAAGGGGAACTCTGTTTCTAGCCAAAACATAGAACCCTGAATTCCCGTATCTACTTAAAAAGTCTTTAAACAACACGCTTTGAGAACAATGCTCAGGATGGCTGATATTCCTGGTTCTAGCAGGATATTGAAACTCTCCACACAGCTAGAATTATGAGAGAATATAAATAATCACATTTCAATTTTCGAAATGCCTGTAACTTTTAACTTCAATCTGACTGAGAACCTGTGGAAACTTCTGAAGGTGAAAGTCTCCGAAAAGGAGCCAGGATCCCACAAAAATCTTTGTTCTACTCGTACTATAAACACAGTTCGTTAGTCCGAGATGTCCCTCAAATTGTGTCAAAATCTTATCGTGGCTATGCCCAAAAGGATCAAAGCAATCACTGATAGTAAAGGAGGAACCAATAAATCCAAAACCCAAAATAAAAATGTAATGCCTTAAGACTTTATTTGAGTCTAAACTTTAATCTGGGACTGTATTTTCATTAAACCCTCTTAATATTCCTAAGTGTTTGCTTATTCAAGGTTTTCCTTTAGTGTAACGATAAGCAATCAAATAATAAAAAATATTCTTCTTTGCAAAGAAGAAAAAAAATAAGCCCAAAAACTAGGGCTGAGTTTCCTACTTGGCCTTCGACTTTCTATTTTACTTTTCCAAAGGTAAATAGACAATAAGAATAAAACAAATTAAAACTTTGTACATTAATAATACAGTCATTGTTTTATAGAATTGAATTGAGTAACTTTATTAATAATGAAATAAATACATTGGTTTTACAATTTACAATGACAAATAATTGTGAAGCTGGACTATTTATTTTATTTAATTTGGCCCTTAAGCTTTAGGCTTTACTGGGCATTTGAAAATGGTGCATTATAAGCATAGTATAGAAATGTCCTTTTGAAGAGGTAGGCCCTATAGGTATAAGTAATTTGTTTGAAATATAGATATTGGCATAGAAATAATGGTTCAGCGAGATATACTGTAGATATAGAAATGTACTTCAAATGTCATCCCTGAAACTTAAAATTAAACCAGAAATTAATTTTATATTTTGCCGCTCATTTTATTTCTGCAAGGCATATATATATATATATATATAAAACCTTTTATCATACTACAGTGTGTGTCTAAAGTAACGCAGTTGAAGAGACAAATCCGATTTAAACTGGTTTAAACTAGTTTCAACCTGTTTTTTAACTGGTAAAAACATTTCCAACGCCTCTTAAAAGCCTTACTATGGAATATACTTCTTATAAAGTACGTGTAATAAATATTACTTGTCCATGTTCACTCGCGTTAATATAATTCAAATCAGATTTGTCTCTTCACTCGCTTTACTTTATATACACCCGGTCTATAGGTGAAAGTGATGAAGCAAGAATACTGAATGGAAATTATATTTAAATCTTTAACGCCGGAATTTTTTGTACGGTTAAATTATGAATGCGTGTATTTGAAACGTTATCAATTTGTAGCGGTCGTCCTTTTAGAATTTAGAGTTAAAAGTAATTGAACTTCATATTTTTTTTGTATAATCTTCTTGTACTTTATGAATATACATCACAGATTTTTTTTCCAGATAATGAAAATAAGACTTCCGTAGGTGCTTTCATTTGCTCTGAAAGAGTTGTGAAATCTGAGTTCAGCAAAATTGCCGATCAGGTTCATTTATCGGCAATTGGAATTTCGACTGTTTTTCTTTTGGCAATTTTGATCTTGTATTTCCTATCGTCAACAAAGAAAGATCTTCAAACGAAATGTACAATATCTTCCTGCATAAGCCTGTTCTTTGGATTTATAACCATCATCCTTAATATGTCTCCCCTTGTAACAACAATGGATGCAGACCATTGCATAACACTAGGTATGTATACAATTTTTTGTAAATACTGTTAAATAACAAAGTAACCGGTGTTCAAAACATTTTTTTAAAATTGGTAAAAAGCTAATAGTGAAAGATTCATATTCTCTTTAGTTCGAATTGTTGGTAAGTTTAGAAGAAAAACAAATGAGCATTTTAGGAGGTCGGACAGGCAATGGAACATTTTGATATTGTAAAACTTGAAATGCTAAGAATACTCGTAGTCCAAATGTCGAGTTAAATGAGGTAATATTTCTTTTATCCTCGCAAAAAATTAAAAATATACTGTACGTAATGCACATTTTTTGATAATCAGGTTAAGATTTTTATTTCCTGAATTATTAATAGGCAATTTTTAGTTTCAGAATATTATCCAAATTGTTTCTTCTAATTTCGATAGTTTCTTTCAATAAGGAAGTCGTGCCTTTTTTAATATCCCTTTTTTGCAGGTGGGCTGCCTGTAAGATGGGCCGCTCAGGGCCGATGAAGACTATTAAACATCACATTTATATTGTTTAAAAAACACTTAAACTTTGTTAAGGGTAATTAGCTTAGAAACATAAACTAGTTATTAGTATTAAATATAATCATGGTAGGCCGATACGCAGTAGTGGAATTGGAAAAAATTTAGTGTGGGAACTCACCCCCAAAACTTGCTAGGGGGTTTTAGTCTTAGGAGACAAATATCTTGCATCTAAATAATTGTTGATTTGATCAAGTAAATATTCTGTTTTATACCAAACTTTATCAGTGAATATATGAATCATTTTGACAAAGAGGGAGAGGGAGAGACATTTGTATAACGAAAACAAAACATCTTTATTGCGGATCATTCACAATTCATAGACACTTAAGCTAACATACGAGTACAATCTTACGTATTATACACTGAACGTAATACAAAAATAAGGCCAATAGCCACGTAACCTAACATACAAGTACAAAAATAAGGCCAGCATAGCCATTTAACCCAACATACAAATACAGTCTTATTATAACACAACTTAATATGCATAACTGTTGACTGATATTTATATGGCAAATTCATGGTTATTCACAATATAATGACAAAATACACAATGTCATAAAACGCTAAAGGATTGACTTGATGTTACAAACTTACAATCATCAGGCTGAAAGTATGAAACGACTAAACAGGTGGCTGACAGGGAGTCAGGTGTTTACTACCAAGTTGGAGGTGGCTGACATGACAGAGTGGTAGGAGGTTGCTACTAGGTTGAAAGTGACTGACAGGCTAGATTTTATACCTGGCAAGATGGAGGAGGATGGATGAGGTTGACAGGCTGGTGTTCTCTATCTAGCTGGATAGAAACTCAAACTTTCAGATGAGTGACCAGATACCTTTTTGGTCCGGTTCCTCCACGTTCTCACGCACTCCTCCTTCCGTGAAGCAGCCAAGCTCTTACATAGCTCAGTGGCTGAAACCGAGTGAGTGGCGGACCACTGCGGTTCAAGAAGTGAATGCGGCTGACTCTAGGGATGTTGAGAGAGTTCTTGGTGGGTGTGAATGTAGTGTTCATAGGGCTGAATCCTCTGTCACACTCTGCTGTCGACAAAGCAATAGTCCCAAAAGCGTTGATGAGAGGCTTCAGGTCTGCCGGGACCACTTTTCCACCGATGTCTTTGTACTCTATGAACTCCAGAACGATCTGCCTTTCTGGAAGATGGAATCTCCGACACAGCGATAGCACCTCATCCTCACCATACAAAATGTTGAAATCATCTGGCCAGTATTGCGTATACAGCATCTTGCAGGCAGCAAGGAACGTGTCATAGTCAGGATCAGGATCAATACACATGATTTACTGGATACATCATAGACATGTGATGACGCTGTAGTAGGGTTAGCAGTGCTCCGGCTCCGGAGCCAGGAGCCAGCTCCAAGATTCGGAGCGGAGAAGGCCAATTGTTTAAACTCTGCTTCGGAGTCGGAGCGGAGCTGGAGCTGGGATTGCGGGGCCGGAACAGCGCTGGAGCCAAACTTATAGGAGCGAGCGCTCCGGAACTTGGAGCTGGAGCTGAAGCCTGGAGCTGCTCCACTTATAGTAGAGTGAATGTCAGTAAGTTTAGGGGATGGGAGCCGATCACTAGAGATTGGTGTTTTGGACGGTTTGACGTTGAAGGTTTTCTTTGAGTATGTAAACCATTAGTAGGAAACAAACCGGACTGCTGATGTTGAGTGTACGAATGTGTGTATAGTATTTTTTTAATCGTAATATAGTGTCATGGCCGCACCAGTTTGCCAAGTATACTGTAGCTAATAAATCGTACGGTTACGAGAAAAGGAAATGTTTTTATAATAGATTAGAATGTCATAAAAAGCAAATACTTTTGAGCACCCTAAAACCATAACTCTGACCAAGTACAATTCAAGCTGTATAAATGCTTCAAGCACTTAGTACTTATTAGAAACTCTATCACACTTATAATTCAGAGAATTATGCAAATTGCAACTACTCACAACTATGTATCCCCATCTCAGCTTTAGATTACTAGCCTTAATGATTTTGCTATCCTACTGTGCATTCAGTTTTTGTATCTTAAGAGCTGTACTGCGATAAAAAGACGCTAAAGTGTCAGTCCGGAGCAAGTTAGGATATAAAGCTGGGGTTAGTGAAGCAGCTCTGGAGCTGGAGCCGAGGGGTCACTCTCAGCTCTCGCTCTCGTGTTCCGGCCTGGAACAGGAGTTGAGTCATTGGAGCACTCCGGAGCTGGATCCATCAAACTCGGAGCACTGCCAACCCTACGATGTAGTCATGAGTCTGATCCTCGGTGAGTTTGCCAAGGCGTGTTGAAAAAACGACTGGTGATTGATCTTCACATCAGCCTTTCTTCCTGAGTGGAGTGCAATACCTTTGAATTCCAACTTATATGCTCCCTCAGAGACTAGCCTTGTGAACTCACCTTGTCGTCCACTAGCATGAGCTTTAAACACTTTGATCTTTCTCGAAATCAAAGTATGAGCTTCCGGGAGAGTAATGGAGTCGCTCTGCAGTTTAAGAGACAGTTCAGCCAGTTCTGTCAAGGCGTTCCTCATTAATCCAATATTTTTTACTAAAGCTGTGGCTGTCAGCTCTTCACAAAGCCCTCCGTATTTGTTCTGCTCCTTGCTGTATTTCTTGGTGTCTTTAGCTGCAGCACTGAAGTGTGTCTGCAGAGCAGGAAAAAGCTGCCAAACTGCCTTCACAGTACGTTCGCTGGATGCAACCCACTGAATTCCAAGCACTCTACCAATCTTCATGAATATGATTGCCAGCTCCTCTGCATAGCCATGCAGCTCTCTTTACTTCTTAGGGGATGTATGGTAGAGAGCATACAGCTTATCCATTAAGGCCTGGAGTTGTTCACATCAGCTATCTCTTTAATGGTATCTCCGACAGCAAGCTCCAGTCTGTGATTACAGCAGTGCCACGCCACAAGATCAGGGTACAATTCTGATTCTCTGAGCTGTGTTGCAACCCCAGAGACACGTCCAATCATTGTCGATGCTCCATCAGAAGTAAAAGAGACCCAGTTTCTCTTCATCTGTATCACGTGCAGGGGCGTACCTAAAGTATTTGGCACCCGGGGCGGATCCTTCCTTTGGCACCCCCCATAAATAATTTTAAAATTTAAACACAGAAAAATATATTATGTTTGCAAGTACATTTTTAAACAGGACAGTACTGTCATAAGCAAATTGGAAATAAGAAAAATGCAGGACATTAAAAATTCAGTGAACGGGTAATACTGCATTTTATTTTATACAAAAAACACAGGAAATCCCGTCTCAACGCTCAGCCTATTCTCAAAGGTAAATAGAGAGGATTCACAGTCTCTGCTTTCGAGCCTTAATTTCTGCAAATTGATCAATGGCCTCATCAAAATTCACCTTCTTTGCATATTCATGTTCAATTGAAAATAAAGCCAGATTTGTAAATCTTGTCTGACTCATGGTCGAGCGAAAGAAATTTTTTATAAATTTCAATTCGGAAAAACTTCTTTCACATGAAGCAATAGACACACAGACACTAAAAAAGAATCTCAAACACAGTGACAGGCTTGGCAAAGATTCACAAAAATCCCATTTCACAATAAACTCCAGAAACTGCAATGCTGTCCATTTCTTTGCCTCTTCAACGCTGATTTTGGCAGCTTCCAAATGCTTCCGAAGTCGTCCAATTTCCACACTGATATCTTCATCAGAAAATTCATCGAAAATCTGAGTCAAATTTGGAAAATACTTCCGAAGTGCCTCTTCTATTGCAACAACCAAAGTGTTTGGCTGAATAACAGCGAAGATTGACAGAATTTGATCCATTGCCTTAGAACGAATCTCCAATTCTTGATGAAAGCGATCAAGACATTCAAACAGCCCTTTTTTACTTCCTCTGGCAATGTGAGACCAGCATCCTTTGCCATCTCTCCTGGCATCCTTTTTCAGAGCTTTACTCTCCCTCTTCTCTCCATAGAAATGTCCATTTCCTCACACTTTGTAGTTGCATAATGAATGGCCCTCTCCACAATTTCATTGCGCTGATCTTCAAGGAACAGTTTTAGAGCTTGGAGCTTCACAATGCACTTTTCAAGGCTGATTCCAACTGTTTGCAAATACTTTTGTGTGAGATTAATTTCTTCCAGGACTTCACACCAGAAAGAAAGGTAACTCAAAAAAGAGAAATCACCAGTGGTGGGCACCGTTAACCAAAAAGTTAACTTCGTTAACCGCTAATCCGTTAACCGTTAATCCGTTAATTCGTTAAACATGTAACGGAAGTTACCGATAAACCGTTAACGTTAACTTTTATTATAAAAAAAATGAAAAACACAATATATATATAATTTAATTTTCCCTCTTCTTCTCGTTCTCCATTTTGTCCATGAGATGCATGTTGCCCTTCATGAAAATTAGCATATCAAAGTTTTCATCAGACAGGGATGATCTCTTGGCCCTCAGGATGTCCTTGCCCATAGAGAACAAACGCTCCACTGCAGCACTGGAGGGGATGGCTGTGTTGAACTTGATGAACAAGTCCACCAACACTTGCTCACCCAAGAAGGCACCATCTTGTGTAAACACATGAGTTCAAGTTCAAATATTTCCACATAAATTAAAATAGTCATCCATAAAATTGAAAGAAAACCAAATAAAACGATGTAGACTTATGCCCCTTTTGTCCTGTTGGTACTTAGAAGTTGACTCAATAAATCCTTTATTATTTCACACTTAAAAATAATAAACAAGAACAACAATTGTTTGAAGCATTCTTGAACATTTCAAGAACAAGATAAAAAATAAAATAACCCTTACCTTTGTTATTTGGAATAGATATGGCACAGAATATTCGGGAAGTAATTGCACTGAAATTTCTTCGGTCTTCACAGCAGAGATACTAAAGAGTAAACAGCCTCTGGCGCCACACGCTCACATTTACTTCTCAACGCCATCTATTATCTCATAAAGAAACTAATTCACATTGGGACTTGAAAGTACCGGCAGGATCAACCGGGTAGAAAAATAATTATGGAGATTTTAAAGATGTGGTACCTAGAAGTACCGCCAGGACAAAAAGGGTTAAGGTGAAAACGCTCCCATTGTAAGACATCAATTGACTTAATTTATGTCATCAAAGTAACATGAGAATTGAAATCTTACCTGATCAGTTTTATGGTTCTTGAAATGTATCAAGGAGACTACTAATAAGGTACTCACAGACATATTATACTGTAAATATACATGACTTACTTGACAACGATTATTTTTAAATATTCACTAGCACAAACATGTTGCGCAAGAGACAGACTGCAAATGAAACGAATGTAGTTATTTGTTGTAATTGTTACATATATATTATTGAAAGTGCCTTAAAATGCTCGTGATATTTCTTGAAAGAAGTTGAAACATTCAACTCAAATGGCAAATCTTTCCGCCTGATTTTACAGTCGACCATGTTCTGCTCAAACCAATGCCATAAAATAACTACCATATTTGGTAAGACACAAATTGTGGCGACGGAAACAAATATATCGCCTGATTTTGCACTGCGGAAATGGAAATTCGTTCATCACTATTAACAGTGGCGGATTAATTGCGCACCTGCTCAGCACTGAAAATAGTAGAAACTTTTAAACGTTTATTTATGAATTTTTTGGGTTAACGGACTTGAGTTAACGGAAGTTAAATGTAACGGAAGTTAATTAGTCCGATAATGATTTTCAAAGTTAACTTAAAAGTTAAATCGTTAACGAAAAAATTAACTTCGTTAATTAACGATTAACGAATTAACGGTTTGTGCCCAGCTTTGGAAATCACATACAGCAGACAGCAAAATCTGAGCTGATCCTCTTGTGTCCACATTTTCTTTGGGATCGCACTGTACTTCAAGGATTGAGGTCAGCTTTTCAAAATTTGCCTTCACTGGTTTCACAGCGTCATAATGAGCACTCCATCTTGTCTGGGAAAGTGTTTTGACTGTCATGCCTACATTCTCCATCAGCACTTCCCATCGATGAGTTGAGACTGAAAAGAAGGAATAGACTCTCTCCAAGGTTCCAAAAAATGTCACACATGAAGAAACGCTTCCAAATTAGTACACTCCGCAAAGGTTCAGAGAATGATTTGCACAAGGCACAAACAAAGCCTTGGGATTAATCTCTCTGATCTTTGACTGAACACCACCATGAATCCCAGCCATAGTTGCAGCGTTGTCATATCCTTGACCACGGCACAGGTTTATGTCCAGTCCATCTCTCTCCAGATGTCTCAGGATATCGCCTGTGAGCTCAGCAGCAGTCTTTCCGACAAGAGGGAAGAAGCCCAAGAATGATTCTTTTACTTCAACTTTGTCACATTCAATATGGACGTATCTGATCACTTCACACATCTGATCAGTGTGGGACATATCAGGAGTGCTGTCAAAAAGAATCCCAAAATACTTTGCTTTCTTTATATCAGCCACTATTTTCTCTTTGACGTAATTCTCCAACAGGAAAATTAACTCATTCTGAATCTTTGGAGATAAATACGAAGCCACTCTCTTCCCAGATGGAATAGAATGCTTAATCCTTACAAAATGTTCTTTCAAAATTGGATCATAATTTGACAGCAACTCTACCAATTCCATGACGTTTCCTTTGTTTGCTGATGACATGTCCTCTTTGTGACCACGAAAAGGAAGATTTTGGTGAGCCAGAAACAAGGTTACGTCCAAGAGGCGATGTAAAATATCCCTCCATTTCTTTCTCTCCTTGTCCATTGTTGCTTGAGCTTGATGAACTTGATCAATGGTTTTTTGAAGCTTTAACCCTGCTCCCAGGGTCTTCCATTTCTCCAAGAATGAGAGATGCTGCTCAGAAGCCTCATGGTCAGACACCTTTGGGTTTAGCTTCCACCATGCTTGAAACCCAGTGACAAAGCTGGATGTTCCAATTCCTTTGTCATCAAGAGCAAACAGTCTGCAGCAAAAATAAAAACTTTCTTTTGATGGAGAGTAAACCATCCATGTTCTCAAAACTTTCTCGCCATTTGGCAGGGCCTTATAAAACCATGCACTGGTCAGCTGTCGACTCTTCCCTTTGGATTTCTCTCCTTGTCTTTGAACTGCACTGAAAGGTCCATCCCTATTTTGGAAGGGTTCACTTCCCCTCATAATAAGGTCAACTCTCAAGTCATTTAGAACCGGGATTGGCCAAGTAGCGACATCAGAATAAATTGAAAATCTATCCGTCTCCTCTTCTTCATCAGAGTCTTCCTCCTGTTGGTGTGGACTTCTGTTGGCGTCTCCTTCCTCTTCATCAGTTTCCTTGCTTTTAGAAGATGAATTGCCATCCTCCAATCATTGCTCTCTCTCATTTGAATCCTCTTGTGAAGATGCTTCTTGTATTTGCCCTTCAGATTTACCAGGCTGAATATCTTCAGGACTTTCTCCTATTGCACTTGATGTTGAAGGCGTCACATACTTTAAAATTGATCATGACATTGCCTGAGCCACCTCTTCTCTTGCCTTCTTCATTTTTCTTTGTTGAATTACACTGGGTCGATTTCGCTTCATAGTGGATGTTTTCTGCAAAATTTTAAAATCAAACGGTATAAAGCATGAACATGCATAACAAGCAAGAACTATTATGACTTGAAACACATTAACTGAACAAATTGTCTGTGATTATTATTATTTTTTGGGGGGGAGGGGGTTAAGTGCAAACACGACTCCTCAAAAAGCAGAAAACTGTGAGAATTACTCACAAATAACTAGACTACTGACAAAATGAAAATTAACAGTATATCCAGTAAATAAAGAAGTAAAAACATTTATTACAACAGAAAAGCTTCAAACAAGTGGTTCTCAAACTTTTTCTAACCAGATACCCATTGAGTTATTAGATTATCAACCCAGACAAGCAGAGACAATTAATTATCATTATTATTATTATTATTATCATTACTAATTATCATTAATTATTTTATCATTTATAAACACTTAAACATCATTATGATACCACATTGTTAAAAATTACTGGACACTGATGACTAAAACGTAAACAAACGTTCGCCTTTCGATGTAATTTTTATCAAATATTTAATTTTTCATTTGTAAATTTTGTATTGCCAATAAAAATAAAAATTTATTTTATAATGGAAATTAACATTAAGCTGTTGTAATAAGTTAGTTTGAACATTTTAAAGAAAAATTTCTTACTTTGGCGAATTTTTCATTTGGTTTGAAACTTGTACTGGTATTTCAACTCTCCCGATGGCACCCCTCTCCTGGCTGTCACCCGTGGCGGACCTCCCCCCTCGCCCCCCATTAGTACGCCAATGATCACGTGTATCCTTCAACTCCAACAAATCAAAAAATATTGTGGTTGGATTTTCATCAAAAACACAAAGAAATTTGGAATCATTGTTTTTCTCACTGAAACACAAGAAACACGCAGACAGAGGCGTAGCTTCAATTAGTGATTGGGTCAGATTTAGTGCACTCAGATTCCTTTAACAAAAACACGTCTCAGCGGTGCGCAAATACTTAATCTGGTAACTGGAACGTTTCACATAACTAATGAGAACTCCGATCACTTTGGAAATGGATCATAATGAAATAATCATATGAGTCAAAAACTCCAAATCAACAAAATAAATTAGATCATAGTTGTTTCTTGGAATTCACATGCAATCAGGGCCGGATTAAGGCTGTGAGGGGTCAAAGGCTAATAACAGGGAAGGGCCTAGATATATACTATATATTGCATATAATTCATAAAATCTTTAAACAAATAGAAATGTAGATTTATCTGAATTTAACAACTAACAAAAAATCAAAGGTATGCACATAAAAAAAACAGCAAAAACAGCATACAATTCAAATAGAGAATGATTTCTTCCTTCCTGGCTTTAAACTGTGATATCAAACAAAACTTCCCCCTTTCTTTGACATGCTGAATGATCATTACATTAGGCCCAAATTCCCAACGTCTAAAAAACAATTTCGGAAACAGATTAACCCTTTGTAACCAATTATACAAAAATGGATGAAAATCATACATACATATCTACAATAATACACCATCAGATATAACGACATATAAAAAAACCCTCTTAACTAAAACTAAGAAACCCCTCTTATTTTCCACCTCTGAAGATAAAATTATGCAGTTACTGTATATATGATATCATTTAACCAACCATCCAGTGCGCTTTATCCTAGACATTTTTTAGCTTTACCCTAGACATTTAGTGCTTCATCCTAGACATTTAAACACTTTATCCTAGACATTTGCAAGATCTGAAAGACGTTATTATCGGCCCCTTAACAAAAATTTTGAATAAGTCACTGGAAGCGGGGATTATTCCTGAAGACTTCAAATTAGCTAACGTTACGCCCATTTTTAAAAAAGGCGACCGCACAGTAGTTAGCAATTATAGGCTTATTAGCTTAACGTCAATTTTCAGTATCTTTTGGAATCCGTAGTTAGAGATCGTATCGTCGATCACTTAAAGAGTCACAATTTGATTAATAGTAGTCAGCATGGGTTTCAGTAGAATGGTCGCAAAATGGACGAGTGCAAGAATGTTGCAGATATAATGATCAATGTTGCAATGTTGCAAATGGGGGGTACACTGAAGGGGGGAGGGGTTATGCAACAACTCAATGCTGCAAAGGGGTGAGGGGAATGCTGCAGGTGCAACAAGGGGTCATGAAACTTGGAGGCGGCGTTATCCCCCAAGAGAAAGACAGGAGAAGGAGAGAAAGGAAGAGAGGAGGGGGAGAGGGGAGGGAGCTTCGGGGGGAGAAGGGAGGATGACCTCCCACAAATGGGTTGCCTTAACCTAAGAGAGGAGGAGAAAAGAGAGACGGAGGAGGTCTTTGGGGGAGAAGGTGGGATGTCCTCACCCCCCCAAAGGGAAACTTAACCTAAGTCTTAACCTAAGGAGGAAGGAGAGTGAGTTCTTTATTCAGTCGCAGTTCGCATCATTATGACCGTTCTGAAGCCAAGCGGTTTTTATATAGAGGAAGGTTGAGTTGCCAGATACCACTTTTTATTTTAATTGTTCAGGTATACATTATTAGGGTGAGTTGCTAAATACCACCATTTATTTTAATTCACACGAGTTACGGTTTTTAAAAGCAAGTGAACTTTCTCCTTAAAGAGAATTAATTATTAAAACCAAACTCACTATTAATAATAAAAGAAATACATTTAAACTGAAATAAATAAAACACCATTACATCATTCTGTTTATTGATTATTTGAAATATATAGAAAATAAATATACATTGGAATGATCAATTAAAAAATAATAATAGTTTAAGAAATATGAACGAGGAATATGTATGATCAAAAAATAAAATATAAAATGTATAAACATCGATACAGGTGAAATACACACACACACACACACACACACACACACACACGCACACGCACGCACGCACAATTATATTAAAAATAAATAAATTGGAAATAAACACATTCACTTTGTTCTGTCTATTTAATTATGACAATCCTTTCTTGTGCTTGAAAAATCAGACTGCATCAGAAAAAATGACAATACATTCCTCTTATAAGCACACCGGACAAAAAATTAGTCACCCCTCTCAGAATGTACCTAATAACGTGTGACGGCGCCTCTGGCCTTGATAACCGCACGAATCCGGCGAGGCAGAGACTCTACGAGGTTGTGCATGTACTGAACATCGATTTGCTGCCACTCGTTCATCAGCCGGTCCCGAAGTTCCGCCAGAGTCCGTGGGTGTCTATTCCTGCGCTTCACTTTCTGTTCCAAATAATCCCACAGATTTTCAATAGGATTTAAATCAGGGGATTTGGCGGGCCATTCGAGGTGAGACAGTGTTGCAGAATGTTCGTCGTGACACTCAGACACACTTCTCGCCCTGTGCACACGGCAATTGTCGTCTTGGAAGACAGGAGTGGCAATGTGATGCTGCTCCTGGAGATGTAGGGCAAAGGGTACCAATTCATCATTTAGTATGCGGAGGTACGCCTGCTGGTTCAAATTCATCGTCACTGGAACGAGAGGGCCCATTTCGTGGTACGAAAAACATCCCCAGAACATCACGGAACCACCTCCAGCCTGAACAACACCTTCGACGCATTCAGGATTAAAGGCTTCATTGGACCTGCGATGTACTCGTCGCCTCCCATCATTGGAGAACAAAAAAAACGGGACTCATCGGACCAAATTACACGTTTCCAATCTGCCGCAGTCCAGTTTTTGTGCCTCTGAGCCCATTTATAACGTGCCAATTTGTGACTTGCTGTTAACAGCGGCCTCTTCCGTGGTACCCTGCTCCAGATGTCCATCGCATGCAGTTCTCGTCGCAATGTCCGTTCGGAAATTGGTCGCTGGAGAACTTCATTGGTTTCTTGGAGCAATTGTTCTCTGGTTTGAAAACGATTTGCAGTTACTAGACGAGAAACATGGCGGCGGTCCCTATTGTCGAGAATTGTTTTCCGGCCACAGTTACGCCGTCGATTTTCAGTTGATTGCGAACTAAACCACTCTTTGTAAACTCGCTGGACAGTACGCGTTGACATACCAACAAATTTGGCTACTTCAGACATTTTGTGTCCGTGGGCTCTGCCAAACACGATGGCTCCTTTTTGCCACTGAGTAACGTCTGCCTCACGACCCATTTTGCAGACTATATCCAACACACACTTTGTTCTTCACACCTCACGAAACAGATCTGATCCTGTGTGCTACGTCACCGCTACTTGTCACTTACCAATGCTACATCAGCGCCCTCTGTGTGACCTTGAACTTCCTACTATCGGTGTTATTAGGGTGACTAATTTTTTGTCCGGTGTTTTTATATATATATAATATATATATATATATATATATATAATATATATATAAGAAAAACAATATTTATTTTAATCAACTTCAACTAAGATGTTTATTGTCATATGGACTATAGTCTGCCAATAAACCTTTTCATTTCATTTTATTTTCATTTCATCTCACTCATCTCATTTCACTTCACCTCATTTCATTTCATTTCATTCCTTCTTTAAAACCTTCTCTGGAAGAAACAATGTACAAATTGCCTCAAGCTGACCGCAAGGCTAACCGCAAAGAACCATTTGATCTAAACTCTATTATTCAGCTCGAGAAATCTCAACTGACTCCAAATGTTAATCAGACCATTATTATTACTACTGAAGTTAAAAACTTGATTTTATGTTATTTATTAAAGGCTAGAGAGAGAGAGAGAACGATACACACACACACACACAGACACACCCACGTAAAATTGTAGGTCCCTCCGCCACCACGGAGGACATGCACAATACACAATTACGAACACAGTTAGGTAGACCAGCCATGAGTGGATCCTAGGGTCTTTGTTGGTCTGAAACATTATAACATTATAACATTATTGATTTTAAATCACTGTTAAAAATGATAATTATCAGAAATCAACTTAAAGGGTTTGCATCAGAGAATCGGTCAGACGCAGCGCTCAACTCAAATGATGCATACAATTGTCCTAACTCTTGTATTATTATTATTACGTGCGGTGATTTTACGAAGTTCAAGCTTATCCCCCCTCCCCTCCAGTTGGCTTGGTGAAGTAATGAGTTGGCTTATTTTACTCTTCACTTCACATAGGTAAACCCGACTCATCGGGGGTTGTTCTGTACCATGCGTCTAATATTCTTTTACACTCCATAGATTTTAGTTCCTACTTTTTTTTTCCGTACCGTAACAGTTGAAATTTCTGTGTTAAACTTCATATAAAAACCAAGCGACTTCTAAAACTTACTACATTATTATCCCTGTCCCATCCTTCATGCAATTAAAAAGTTCCACTTTTTGGTAACCTTCGATTAGCATCCCCCCGAATTGTTCACTTTGACAAAGATCAACTTTTCACTCCGCCTTAGACCTAAGGCAGCACGAGCGGGGAGAAATTACATTGTCATCGCCCGATCTTTCAACCAGCACCCCAGCGACTTAACCACTAGGATACCTAGGGTACCCATTTATCAACCAACCCAAGCAGACAATCAATAACTAAATACAAATTAATCACACTCCTACGCGAGAAGTAAAAAGAATAATAATGCACATTCTGCTTGTAGAAATCTTCTAGATTTCATAATGATGTTTGTGTCATAGGATATTACTGTGCTGTTAATGCCAGGATTATGAAGAGTACAGAGCTAATTTTGTTTCCTGTGGTGCTGATCTGAGCCACTCTGATGAATATATTCCTGTAACGATCTGCATCCGAAAAATTGAGACTCGATTAGTATGGCAGCAAAATAATAAAATATTGTTGTGATGCTTGATCAATGTTGCGAGGGATATTGCATAAAGGGGTGGGTTGGGGAAAGCCGAGAAGAGTATGGGCGCAAATATTGTCGTGGTAGAGATTTGCAAGCGCCAATACACAATGTGAGCATTACATCTACGGAGAGAAGATAAAGACACCATTAGTCGTCCAAAGCGTGGGCCCGTTATATCGGTGTTACGAATGACCAGAACTGCACAGCATACTCCAGGGAACCGGGGAATTGTACAGAGAGAGCACAATCTCCTTGTTTCCGCCTCCTAATATAATCTGATCTCTTTCTCTGTTTGTGGTATTTACTTTACCTATAAGTTCTGTGGCGCGTGCAACAGGCTACATTCAGAAGAGGAGAACAGTTCCTTGCGGTTCAGTTCCAGAAAATGGACCCATAATATAGGTGTTACGATTGGTACACAAATTAGACCCGCCCAGTTACACTGACCCCAATCATTACGAACCGCTTCTTAGTCTTTTGGGGCGGTGCTTGGGATCATGCGTATAAAAGGAAATATTTTCAGCTGGGAGTCACAGTAGTTATTTTCTCCAGTGAATAAACATTCCCTCCGCCATGAGTTAAGAAATTTATAGTTTACCGGATTTATATCAAGATGGTGACATTGTAGCATTGTCTACAACTAATCTTTTTAACGCCGCTGACCGGGATGGATTATTTCCAACGCAAACCGTTAACGATATTTGCAATGACGCTCCTTATGATCCGACGCAAGGGACTGCCGTAGAAATGTAAGTACATGTATTTTTATTTTTTGTACCCAATTATTTACAAACTTGTGCGTGGCAGAAAGAGGATTATTTCATCATATATATGGAGGGTTGTAATAATTCACCTCATCAAATACATCATCTAAGTAACCGAAATTATGGATTAGTTTGCAGTTATGCTAAAAACCTGTTTTGATTCATTGATTTTTTTATAGCAATCTTTTGCATGTTTTTTATAAATGTTATTCGGATTTATCTCTTAAAGAAACCTCTCTGAGCGGATCAAATACATCTTCATATTGTAATACTCTTACTATATGTATACTCTGTATATGTTTTTATTAAAAAAGATTCAGTATGAACATTATTCTTTCTCCTTTAAGGTCCGATGAGGATTTGACACGTGTTATACAATCTTTTCGATTTGAAGAAACCCATGTCATGTACCTGGATACGGAGGATTTACCGAGCAGTCAGCCCAATGAATGTCACATCATAAACGAAATAATGTAAGTGTTCTTTTTTCGATCTTTTTTGGGGGGAAGAAGACACAATGTATTTTCATCAATTTATTAAATGAAAGAAATCATGTTTTTAGTACAATAACCATCTTAAACTACAGAATATATAAACTAACATTATTGGTTACAAATATATACACGAGCAAAACATCATACTATACAACGAGTATGCACAATTGGAAAACGGGTTTTTATCTGTCTGCATACCATTTCATCGTTTCGTTGAGTGTGACACGGGTCGAATAATTTTTAAAAATTTATAAAATCTTTACCACGTGACATATGCATGAGAAATGAAATGCAGTACATTCCACACGTATTACTAAAATAACCTTGAAATCGGAATAGGTTCCATACAACTTCGGGGATATGTAACTGATCGAGAAATTTTACAATAACAGGGTCACTCCAGGGTTGAGTCCCGAGTGAATCAAAATACTACGGGCGGTCCCTATTTTTAAAATAGATTGCAAGCCAATGAATCCCTTTATTACCGATGACATCTGTGTTCACAATAAGACTACCGCAATCTCACCTAGTTGGCAAATTCAGTGTTTCATTCTTCGCAAACACACCGATAAATTTGGAACGTGTGATTCGTTCACTATTCATTACTCTCTGAAGTGTATTCGCATCCATTTTAAAAGTCAGTGATAACGCCCCTAAATCTGTCTACTTCTATTAGAGCTTGTGACTCGAGATATACTAGTATACTAATAGGCACGTCTATAGGCTTGGTGAATTCCAACCTCACTGAGATGTTTCCGCTCTGTTGTGGACTTAAATGCGTATTTACGCTAGCAGATAAGTCAGGTGTGATGTTAAACGGATAAAGGTTAAATTGATCAATGAATTCTTTCTGCGTTACCCCATTACCGAGCTCATCACAATCACCTGCAATATGGGCCAGATTACTATAGGCTCTCGCGCAAAGCGGTAACACAGCGTCTGATGAATAGTCCATATCCAATGTTCCACCCAACGCAATGCCATTAACGTATGGACTTATATTTTTAAGTCCGAAATTCTCGAATTTAAAGGCACTCTTTTTATATTTTCCATTCACCGAACATGTTCTGCATTCCGATTAATATCCTTTTAGGAAGATTTCCCAGGGCGACGTTTTCTATCTGCTTCGAAGCCAACCCCGCAGGCACCGTGTATAGTTTGATTTTTACTCTGTTAATAGGGTATTTTAGTGTAGCGTTTAGTAAATTTTCCTCAATTTCTAGTTGTTTTGGTGAACTTAATTTCACTCGCCGTACGCGGAGGTATGTCTCCATAATGTGACCACAACGGGTTTTGCTCCCTCTTCTTGATCAACATCCAGATTTTAGCAGATCTCAGGACTCGTGCGGGTGAGCGTTATTTTCATATCCACCCCATTCACAAGCAACTTCTCCTGGAATGTGAAATCTGTATGCAGGCGTCCAAAACACTCGTATATCTTCTTTTAGATTTTTAAATTTATCCTTTATACTACTCTCGTCTTTAGTTTGATAATATCCCTCGGTACTTAAAAAGGTATCCTTCGCTTCTTTGGAAAAGTTGAGGACATTTTCCAGATAGGCTCGTAGGTGATAGTACCCGTGCCTGCCGATATGTTGACCTGATTTAAATATACGTCACACTAGTTGAATATGGAGTGCAGAAAGTTTGTTTCAGGGTATACAGCATATTTGTCATCGCAGTCCGTTCCATCAGAATGGGCTATACGTAGTTTAGCGTACATGAGCACACAGCTTGGATCAAAAAAGTAAGGGCGTGAGCTGGGTGTCACGAATTCATAGGAGCACTTGGGGAACTAATTGTGTTTAAAGGGTTAATTGTAATAAAGTCACTGTGTTCAATAGAAACTTGAGTTGGGGGCATGTTAAAGAGGGACAGCTCCGATTTACAGCATTGTGAACTACACGGATGGATGAAGCGTGCCATGACGAGTTAGAAATAGTGCCTCCTCTCTCGACAAGTAGTAAACAAACTATGATTCATGAGATCAATGTCCTAAGCTTATATCAGTAAAAAAAATGGTCAACCATAGGTTTCATTCGCTTAGAACACTTCTTGTTTGATATCCTTTTACGTTTAATGCCACGTGGTGGTAATCCCTTCTTCCGGCCAGTCCTCTTCTTCCACCACCACGCATTTTTCTCTTTGCATCTTTGATGATTTCGTCCCGTGTACGTTTTAAGTGTTTTTTTGAGCTTCTTTAGGTTTAGCCCCAGCCAATATGTCTTCTGCAGTGTTAAGACCTGATTGTAGCGCTTTCCTTCCGAGGTATCTGGCACCCCTCTTCAGCAAAGGAACATAGTATGGTTGAAAAAATGGACTCAAGTCCACTACCACGCTGGTATCTCACCCCTCGATAGACGGTGAAAGGCTTTCTATCCATTATAACTCAGTGCGTCGAAAGTGCAGCTTCACTGTTAAACTCCCGTCACCGAATGGGAAATTTTTACCCTCAATCGTTCTTATATATATTGAGATATCGGTTATTAGATTAGTTGCGACATTCACATAATAAGGTCTGTCATATGTAATACTCAAACTCCTTCCTCTATGGTTGGGGATGTGGGCAATGCGCAGCAGGCGTGCCTGGGTATCCCCAACAAACTGGTGCTCCACTATATTGCTGTAAATATAGCACATGTCTAGGGGCTGAGAGCTTTCACCCAATTTCTCCATCTTCATTTGATACATTAGGCTGGACAAGTCATGCTGTGCTTCGTGAAAGGTATCTCTTTGGAAGGCTGATCGATATCGCCCCTAGGTCATAATTTTGAACACTCTTCGGTCTTTAATATTTCTGTTAGCCTTTGATTTTAGGGTTAGAATATGTGCAGCAGGGTTTCCTTTGTTTAGGATTTCGTATACTAAATCAGTCGTAAGATTTGAGTTTTTTAAACTTACGTTTAAGTCTCTCACAACATCCTCAGCCGAACCATAACGGCCTGGACCTAGTGTTACTACTGTACTGTAATACCGTGCAACCTCAGTCCGGGCGATATGTATAGTTTCATCCCGAGCTACCCCGGCTATTTCACACTCATCAATGTCTCTAAGAATCGTAAAAACGGTATCTTTATAATCAATATTTAAAAAGAGGGTGTCCAGCTGAATTTCACATATCCCCACCTCATACGAATCATAACCCAATTCAATGTGTCCGTGGAGTTCTGTTACAAAGTTGGCTAGTGTGTTGTTAGGGTGTACAGACAGGGACGAGGAGGACGGGAGTGTGACGTAGAAATGGTTAGGAGCCATGTTGCATACTATTTAAACTTCATTATTGCATCAGCTTTTATATAGGTGTTGAAGCTTTCTGGGTACCCTAGCCATTTCACCAGGTACATTTTTCTCTTTCCTGAACCTTTGCTTCCTAAAATTTTCTCAATTTTAAACACATTTTTTCCTAAATTAAATGCCACTTTCTGCAACTCCTCGCGGTAAAAGCCTCCTGCGATTTCTTCCCCATTCAAATCTTCAACGTAATACATCATTATCTCACCTTTAGGTCTCATAGCCCTAACTTTAAAAATCTCACGTGTCCATCCTTGCTCAAATCCCTTCGCGAATTTATTTCCCGAACGCGACAGCCTTACATAATCATTGATTTTGAAACGCGCAGTGTGTGGTGGTGTTCCATCTCTTCTCACCTCTGGGCGCGTACCTCTTTCTAAAACTTCGTTAGGTGTTGTCCCAATCGTGCGATGGTGTGAGCGGTTGTAGGATGAGGCCAATGATTCCAGAATGTCTAGAAATCTGTATGTGTTTTTATGTGTAAAATAGCGGTGCATGCGTTCCTTTATGGTACGTTGAACTCTTTCAGCTAAAGAAGCCTTATGTATAGAATTGGTAGTGTAATAGCTGATATTAAACTCTGTCAACATGTTCTGAAAAGCACGGCCTATAAATTCCTTCCCCATATCCGTACAAAAATAGCCAGGAACCCTGTTTTCTTTTAACATCAGCGTTTTGGTGGCTTTAGCAACTGTTTCAGGTGATTTATTTTTCAGGGGAATTAGCCACAGATATCTAGAGAATACATCTATTATGAATAGAATGTAGCGGTAACCATCGTTATACACAGAATATCTTTGCATGTCTGTTAAATCTGCTTGCCAAATTGAGTCAATCGAAGCAGCTTTTGTCTTGGCTGTTTTAAACCTTTTTCTCACAGGCGTCCTGTTCCGGCAAAAATCTCTCAACATCTTTTTTTCCTACTCCGTAAACACTTCTGTACAGTCTATCTACGCCTCCGTAGGAGGCTGGGTTAGAAATGTCATAATAACGTCTTCTTAATATGTTAGCCATTTGCGTATTTTAGAGGCACGTGGGTAGGGTTGACCGTTGTTTAACCTCTTCTTTCTCCTCTTCAAAGGTGTTACCGCCGGGGGTGATGGCGTCTTCAATTGTGTCACGTGCGATGCATGTTCCAAGTCTTTTAACCTGTTCAGATTTCCTATCATTGTTTTGGGGACATTTATTTGTTGTAGTCTTGCTTTAATATGCTTCCATCCTGATGGTGAGGGCCTATCCCACTTTCTCACCAGATCATGGACAATGTCTACGATATTCGATCCCTGTACCTTTACTCCTTCCACAATGATCTCTGTATCGGTCCATTGTATGGCGGGGTCCTCATTCAATAGATTATAAAGACTTAAACCTTTATTCCTCAATGTATGTGGGAGGGTGCTTTTTAATACATGCTCGATGTCTGTGTGGCCGACCCATTAATCTTTGGTTGGTCAGCTATCGTCGGACACAGGTCCTATGTCACCATGTCCATCGTTCCCGTGCTGTGCCTAATAACCACGGGAATCTCTGTCGGGTTCTTATAATTTTCGTACTCGTGAAGAAATTTCTGCAGAGCTTCTTGGTATAAGATTCTTTTCTCATCAGGTGTTTTTTCACTGTTTAATAGGGCTAGCAATTCGCTTTCCATTCTTTTAAGCCTGCTTTTACGGGGATCTAGATCCGTGTCTGGATTCTTTGAACTTTGCAGTGAAGCATACACCTCGTGTGGAATCACTACCACTTTCTTCATTATATTAATCTAGTCAGTAAAGGACCCAAAACTGAAAATAAGATGGGAGGAATGACCTCTTTGTACAATAATTCGTTTTTTCTTCCTACAGTTTGACTTTTACGAGCGAGTGCACGTATTATGTTCTTGTAACGGCGTAGGCGAGCCTTCTGAGGTGGTTTCATTGATACATTGCAATTTATAACGTTAAGACAGATTTCACAGATGCATTTTAAAAAGTCGGAGTCGATATTTTTAATAAACATCTGCTGCATTGCCGGGGCAGTCGATGATAGATTTTTATTAATTCATGGTATTTCTTTAGCCTCTTTGTCATTCTGGAATATACACCGTTTCAGGCTCGTTTGGAAATATATTCGTTCTTAGAAGCACCCTAAACGTGTTTCGCGGATGAAGGTCGCAAAGCAAATATCCGTAACGCGTGCTTGTAGCTTCTTTATAAACTTCCAAAAACTCCTTACGCTGATTCGGGAACATTTGATTGGCTAATACCCCAATTTGTGATACATCTCTACGTTGCGCGAATAAGACTAGATATTGTGTATTTAACGAACATCGCGCATGTATCTATTTTTGAAAAATAGATTCTGATTGATGAAGAACACGCTTATGTTAAGATGGTGGGAGAATACTGTAAATGTCTCGGCAAACGTTTTATCCATCTCCAACATGAGATCGTCAATTACAATGACTGTATGTTCATTTCCCTTTAACGAATTAACATCATATACACCTTTGTGGAACAAAATATCATCTTGGTACTCGTTGAACACTGATTGATACGTCGAATAGCACCATATAACTTTATGCACAAATTTTGAGAACATCTCTCCCTTTTCTTTAATGATTTTAAGCATAAACACAGTTTTACCACATCCTGTAGGTCCAGATATAATACATGTGGATGGGCTCGTGAACCTGAATTTTTCTACAGAGTCCATTTCTAACACGTCACACTCCTAAGTGGGTCATTTACAAAATATTAAAAATTTTGAGTGCTGCTCCTTATATTCTACAGTCTTGTTTTTCTCTTCTCCCACAGAACCGTGAATGACGATGAGGTACAGCACCCCATCATCGACATTACAGATGACCCCGACGACGGTGTAGTTGTGATCACAGAATCCTTCCCCGCCGACGAATCCTCACCAGCGATACCTGTAGCACGCGACAATTCAAAGCGGAGACATGATGAAGAGCCCTCCACGTCAGGTATAAAGGATTGCGCCGGCTGTTAGACCACCAGTAGTAGAGCCCCAACCCTCTACGTCTTACGACACAATCCCCACAATAGTACCTTCCTCAAATAAAAATATATCCCCTTATTCCTGTTCAATTCCGGGTACATCCTCCGCAGCAGCTTCTCGCTCTGTTGAGGATGGCATAACATTCGAGTTGGTGCGTACCCCCCCACCCAGTCTTGACTAGAAATCGGTATATAGTCAGGGTTGATCCTAGATCCGTGTATAGCAATGGTGTTGAACACGGACTACGGCGCATAGTTGAGCGTATTGTAGAGTTTGCCCTTCAGAACCGCGACGAACGTGAAGTCAGGACGATGCTGTCTTTTGGATTCGGGTCAGATGACGGAGATGTAGATGATTTTTGGGTAGTAATACCTTTCAGACGTTTGGCAGCTGAAGATATAGAGTATATATTAGGCCGTATAATGCAGGCCTCTCAAAGTAGTATAGCCTTCAATATGGACAACTTCACGGTAAATATTGACCGTGTATTCCGTGTTGCGGGTCATAGCGCCACACCTTATACTCTTAACTTCAATTCTCAGGCTTTTTAGACGGCATATAAACGTCGATCGTGGTTGCGGCTTTATAGCAGTAGTCTTAGCCGTATGTTTACTGTACTAAATACACGGTCAAAAAATTTGGTTGCCTACGGTAGTGGAGCGTGCCCGTAAACTAGCTGTAGACTGTAAACTTGAGTTTGACTGTAATATGGGTCCTGAAGAGCTGAGAAGGGTAGAACAGGAAATGAATGTTCGTATAGTTGTATTTGGAATGGATGATCGTCGTAGGACTGTGTATGTTTTTAAAAGCAGTGTGAGAGATCGTACAAGGCCCCTACTTATTTTAGGACTGTCAGGGACAACGTATCTCCCCATCCGTAATATAAGGGACCTTTACGCGAGTTATGATAAAAGTCGAAAATATGGGCGACATCATGATTTGTGTAAGGGATGTATCGAGTTTGCGGATGATATAGTGAAACATTGTAAAGATTGCCACATGGTATGTGAGCAGTGTAAAAGCTCCAAATGTGAAAGCCGTGTAGTTGAAGCTGAGAAGAGGGACTGTGATGTGTGTAGACGCACATTTTTCAATAATAACTGTTTTGAGCTCCATAAATCAATTGGCACGTGCAGGAAAATGAGAATCTGTGAATGTGGTATGTTTCATATGATGGATAATTGGGGAATTTCAAGCATAAATGTGATGAAATTCACTGTCCTACATGCCATGAGAAATATAAGGCGGATGGAGTAAAGCATGTATGTTATATGAAAGATGCTAAGCCTAAAAATACCCTTGTATAACTGTGTACTACGATATAGAAACATACACGAACGCTGAAACCAAAGAGGTTATTCCACATTTACTTGTAAGCCAGACTATCTGTGATGAGTGTATGGAGATCGAGTGTGATGAGTGTCACAAATGCGGTAAACGTACAAACGTTTTTAAAACGAGTGCCTACGATAGCCCTGTGAAACTCTTTGTGTCCTATATTGTCAAGCTAGCGGACAAGTTAAAAAAAATGACTGTGTATATTCTCGCCCATAACGGGGCAAAATTTGACACACAGTTCCTTTATAAGGAGTTGCTTGAGCACGAGTCATCTGAGATATTTACAGGTGATCCCTTGAAAAGAGGCAACAAGCTAATACAGATGCAAATAAGAGGTAATGTACAGTTTAAAGACACTTTATTATTCACACCTTGTAAATTAGCAAAGCTACCCAAGGTGATGGGCGTAGCCGCTGAAGTTTCAAAAGGATATTTCCCTTACATTCCTCACTACGAAACTTTAAATTACGTAGGACTACCTCCATCCAAACATTACTTTAACTATGAATGTATGAGTACAGATGAACGTGAAGATTTTGACCGATACTACAGTTTTAATGAATGTAATCCTTATAATATAGCTGATGAATGTGAGCGTTATTGCGTGAATGATGTGCGCGTGCTTAGAGTATGTTTCCAGGCCTTTAGAAGGATGTACATAGGCCGTTTCAAATGCGATCCGTTGCAAGTCGCAACCACCATCGCCTCATTATGTTTTACGGTGTTCAAGAATAACTTCATGCCTAAAGACACCTTAGCCATTATTCACAGAAACAATCCCCGCAGTTATGGGCACAAGGCTATTTACTGGCTCATACACCTACAGCAGCAGACAGGTGTATACATAAAGCATGCCCGCAACACGGGTGAAGTTTAATGGTCGTGTTTTTTGGGTTGATGGTCTAAGTGAAAACCGTGCCACTGGTGAGAAGACTGTGTACTCCTTTAACGGTTGCTGGTGGCACGGATGCCCCCGTCCTGAGTGTGGAATCGCAGGAGATATCCACGGTAGATCTCCTGCCGACTGTCTTGCGTGGACCCGCACCCGCGATCAACTTATAGGATCCAGTTCACTCACAAAGTCTTGTGGGAGCATGAGTATGATGCACGGATGGAGACAGACGGACAGTACCGTGAAGAAATAAACACGATCAAGCGTTCAATGGTGCTGGATCCTCTCAAATGCGGTGATAGCTTGTTCGGGCGTACAAATCCCTTCAAGCTATACTTTCCGCCTACGGAGGGTGTGAAACTCCATTACTACGACTTCTGTTCTTTATACCCCTACGTGATGAAGAACAATCCGTACCCCGTAGGTGCGCCTGAGAAACTGGTGGGACCTGACCTACCCACCATCGACGAGTTCTCAAGAAATTTGAACGGGTACTATTTCGGCCTTTCTTTCGTAGACGTACTCCCCCTCGCGATTTATGGATGCCGATCTTACCCGTCGTTATCGATCACAAGCTCATGTTTCCCTTGTGCGTGAAGTGCGCAGAAGAGAACAATGGTGATTGTGACCATACAACCCACCAGCGTAAGATTAGAGGTGTATATACAAGTCCAGAGCTGGATCTAGCTGTTCGCCATGGCTACAGCATATTGAAGATACATGAGGTGTGGAGGTTTCAGAAGCTACCCAACCTTTTCACGCCATATATAAACGCTTTTTGAAAGATAAGGTCGAAGCATCAGGGTATCCGCGAGGAGTTGATACCGAAGATGAAAAGTCGGCCTATATTCAACGTTACCGTGACCGTGAAGGTATACAGCTTGACCGTTCCCAAATTGTAAAGAACCCTGGCAAGCGCTTTAGTGCAAAGTTGTGTCTAAACAGTCTTTGGGAAAATTTGCACAGAATACCGGCAAAGGGAACGTTCATTTGGCACAAAGTTATAGTGAAGTCTGGGATTATGCCAATGCTCCCGATAAAGAGGTCATGGAGATCATGAATGTAGGTAATACTTACATAATAAAGTACAACAATACCGAATTGGCCACAGATACCTCACGGGTTACAAACATACCTGTAGCCAGCTTCACAACGGCCTACGCACGCATCAAACTTTGGGGCTATTGCATTCTCTTGGGCGGAGGGTATTGTACGCTGATACAGATACACAGAGAGGGAGGGTGAATACATGCCTCCTATTGGTGAATTCCTCGGTGAGTTGACTGATGAGATCAAGGATGAGTATGGAGACACCGCATACGCCGACTCTTTTTTCTCAACAGGACCAAAAAAAAAACCTATGGGGTACGGGTGAGGGTGGGGGAGGACATGAAATATATCGTGAAGGCAAAGGGTATCACGCTCAACTAGGCGAATCGGCGGGTCGTTAACTTTGAATCGTTGAAGGATCTAGTGTGCTTGGATGTATATATATATATATATATATATATAATATATACACACCTTGAATATAATCTTTGATGTGTCTATTGTTGACTTATTTATTACACGTATTTGTAAATATATATACACCTTGAATATTTCGTTTATTAAATAAATCGTGTTTCAATTAACGTTTCACTTTCTCCTTTGTGTGTGTGTGTGTTGTTGTGTGTGTGTGTGTGTGTGTACAGGATAAAGTTCTAAGCTCCGCCCACTGTAAGACCAGCAACGTGAATCATGCTACTACCTGGGTTTCCCTGCATACTCAGTTGATCGCAGTAAGCCCTGGACCTCAGACGTGTATTCTCCCGCGTAGACAGAAAATAGTAATGGCTACCTTTAATATTGCTTGTTCGACGTTTATGAAATGGTATTCTGCAAAGTGTCAAGATGTGGTGGATACTCAAAAACTCCCTATTCCACCCTCCTTTGATGCTTTTAATGGTATTCTGCAAAGTGTCAAGATGTGGTGGATACTCAAAAACTCCCTATTCCACCCTCCTTTGATGCTTTTAAGACTACATTGAATCGTGCGAAGGAGCAAGAAATACTCTACGGCTATTCTGGTTAGAGCATTGTAGGATTTCGTGGGACAAGTGATGTATTGAACTATGTTGTAGGACTAAACTTTATAAAAGCTTACGTATACCGTGAAGTAAAAGAAACAACACGTGCAGAAGAGAAGCAACGGATATGGTTAGTGAGTCTTGTTGATGGGTGGTATGACAAGCGTTATTATGTCATGTTGCATCATACCGAGTACTCGTACCCTGCGACTGAGAATGTAAATCTCGTCATCATGGACAATCTTAAGTATTTTTATCACTATATTAATATATATCATGACGAAGTTTGTAGTGAGGTTGTGGCTAATGCCCTGTGTGAGTTTTTAACAGACTTTAGAGACGAGTATCGCTTGTTAAACAAAAAGTAAAAATATGGGCATATGTTCCTCTCAAATAGTGCGCCGGATTGTGAAGATGTTTAGTTTGTGGAAATGAACG
This sequence comes from Bathynomus jamesi, assembly GCA_023014485.1. Classification (NCBI taxonomy): domain Eukaryota; kingdom Metazoa; phylum Arthropoda; class Malacostraca; order Isopoda; family Cirolanidae; genus Bathynomus; species Bathynomus jamesi. The sequence continues at coordinate 631,647 of JAJOZX010002428.1, forward strand.
TGTGGTGAGTGGTAAAACATTAAAACCGTTATAAAATGTGTTTAGTTGGTGAAAATTATCCTGAAGGAAAATTCATGGTGCGTATTCGGGGAAGTGGGAGTGATAAAACATTAAAACTGATATTACTTCGTGTGTCGCAGAGGGAAAATTTCTCAAAACACCTGCCCAATATAATGGGATACAACGATTCATGTTGGAACAGCGTCGTACACGTTTCATTAGTTTATGGTGTGACTCACTCCTCTCGTCGAGCCGACGCGTTGCATGTGGCTCATAGTTATCTCAGAGCTTGAACCGAGTGGACGTGCACTCCTCGAATACGATGGAACTTCCTTTGAGCAGCATACTCAACGCCGTGTATGATGTGCCCGTGACGAAGTCGTTGCGCGTGTTCAGGCGTAAATCTGGTGTCGTTAACTATGTACTGGAAACGGATTGTAGACAAACAAACAAACGGAATGTTGTTTATTTAAGTGTCGAGGAGATGAATAGAATCTTCGTGATAGTTGAGAAGTGGAGTGAAGATCGTTATAAAATTCCTACAGGTGTAGGTACAAGAAGAGAGCAGATTAATGACACCCCCTCATATGCCGTTGTATGTACGTTGTGTATAAATAACGATCGGCCATGCATTGATATACGGTTGATGTGGAAGAATGCTTCTGATAATAACGCTCTTGTCCCTACGCGAAACCGTTTCATCCTCGACAGAACGTTTGAAATCGTCGGATTCCGCAAGCTGAAGCCTATATTAGACGCGTGTGTTATGTATATGCCTTATTTTGATACGGTTCTTGAATACGCATACATCGCTCTGCTCAATGGGTTTACCGAGTGTAGGGTTGAACAAGGTGAGAATGGCCTAGAGCTGGAGGATTATTTAAAAAGCTTAGACTCTTTGAAATATCATGAACTTTGGTACAAAGCACTTGAGCGGCACAGGGCTGAGCTCACCTACACCGTTCACCCTGAAGAACTATTTCTTTATATAACGAGCAGCTGTCGTAACGACTTAGAAGATTATTTCAACTGTCGTTATGCAGTGTGAAGAAGAGTTCACGATTAAAAAGCTCGGGTCGGTAGAAATAAACCCTCGATTGGAAAGGCGTGTTTATAAACTTGTATTTGACGTTGTGGATAACGATGAACTCTTTGTGCGTGCTTTTGATTGTATTCTAGACGTATTTAAAGATAACTTGCCAACCGGTTGTAAAGTAAGAACAAAAATAGTACTGAACGATGTGAAGGCCCTTCATATCGAGTACAGGTTCCCCTATACCTTAAGTGGTGAAATATTATTAAACCGCGTATACTGCGTAATGCAGAGCAATAATGATGTAATTGTAGACTCGATTAAGTGTGAGTTTAGTGTTTTGCGCCGTAAAACAAAGTGAAATGTATTTATATATTTAACATAATCGTGTATATAAGTTATATTTCTCCTGTACTGTTATACTGATGGTTATACGTTTTGTATTTCTTATTTTTTATTTTGTGCGGTAGAAGATAAAGTGTATGTATTTATTTATTTAACATAATTGTTTGTGTGTGTGTGTGTGTGTGTATATTTCTGCTATATTGATGGTTATATTATTTCTTATGTTTTATTTTTTTATTTTGTTTTTCGATCATTCCAATGTGTATTTATTTCCTATATACAGGGCGTCCCAAAAAAATGTATACACACTTTAACAGCTGATAGCTCAATTGGTGTTTCTTTCTTTCCAAGTTAAACCCATTAGAATTAATAATGGCAGTCAGACTAAGCTTTGAACAAAGGAAATTCATTCTAAAATGCTACTGGAAGTGTGAAAACGCAGTTGAAGTGCAAAGACAGTTTAGGAGGGAGTTTCAAACAGATCCACCAACGCGACTTACCATCACTCGGATTAGAGATAAGTTTGAAGCCGATGGAACTGTTCAGAATGTCCACAAGAAGCGTTTCGGAAGACCACGGACATCGACAAGCCCCACAAAGCAAGAAGAGTACTGGAAACGTATCACCAAAGTCCAAGAAAATCTGTGCGGCAAGCGAGTCGTGAGGTAGGAATTTCAGAATCGTCTGTCCAACGCATTTTGAAGCGCTGTCAATGGAAAAGTTACATTCCAAGATTAGTCCATGCTATTAATGAAGATGATCCGGACCGAAGAGTGGAGTATTGCGAGTGGTACTTGGCACGATGTGGATGTGGATTGGACGAAGGGGTTTCGTAGAATACCCTCCGCGTTCACCAGACCTCACACCACTAGACTTTTTTTATGGGATACTTAAAAGACAAAGTCTACGCTATAAAACCTGCAACAGTCGCTGAATTGAGAGCAGCCATTGAACGAGAATGCACACAAATACCAAACGAAATGTTTCGTGATGTTTGCGATTCCATTGCTTCGCGTTATCAGCAGTGCCTGGACCAGAACGGACGTCAGTTTGAAAACAGGCGTTGACAAAACAATTAAATAATGTCTGTAGATTCTATTACATTTTGAAAATGAAATGTATTTTAATAAACACTGCCTTTATAAGTATTTAAAGTGTGTATACATTTTTTTGGGACGCCCTGTATTTCCATTGTTTTTTCATCATTCCAATGTATAATTATTTCCTATATATTTCCATAATATAATTGTGTATATATATTTCTCCTGTACTGTTATATTGACGGTTATACTTTTTGATTATATACATATTCCTCGTTCATATTTCTTATACTATTATTATTTTTTGATCATTCAAATGTACACTATATTTATTTTCTATATATTTACAATATTTAATAAACAGAATTATGTAATGTTGTTTTATTTAATTCCTTTGGTTGTAAACAATTATACCAAATGACTGGTTACGCCTTCTAAACCTACTGACGGATTTCTAAGCCAACTGTTAAGAATTAATTAAATAAATAGCACAATCCTCAACCTGTACAAGCCATTTACGCCTTCTAAGCCAACAGTCAATCATATATGCTTTAATTAAAAAAATAGCACAACTTCGCAACTCAACCTGTACAAACCATTTACATCTTCTAAGCCAACTGGCTGTGGCGCCCGTTGGCTCTCGCTGATTAAGCCACTTGGCTGATTAGGGATCCTATAAGACAACGGCGGGTCGGCTGAAGTGTTAATATGCACTTGGCTCCTGCCAGGTGAACACCTCTCTTCCTTTCTCTCCTTCTCCTGTCTTTCGCTTGGGGGATAACGCCGTCTCCAAGTTTCATAACCCTTGTTGCACCTGCAACATTCCCCTCCCCCCTTTGCAGCATTGAGTTGTTGCATACCCCACTCCCCTCATGCATACCCCCCCCACTCCTTTGCAACATTCTTGCACTCGTCCATTTTTCGCCCATCCTACTGGTTTCGACGCCATAAATCTTGTTTAACTAATTTGTTAGAGTTTTATAACGAAATAGTGCGCGAATACGATAGGCATAGAGCGACTGACGTTATTTATTTAGACTTTAAAAAAGCGTTCGATACAGTTCCGCATGGAAGATTAATTGCGAAGGTTAAAGCGCACGGTATACGCGGTCAGGTAGCTAAATGATTAGTGGAATGGCTTCGTGCCAGGAAACAGGGTTGTTGTTAATGGTAGGGAATCGGGGTGGTTGGATGTAGGTAGCGGTGTCCCTCAGGGTTCAGTGTTAGGCCCATTGCTATTCGTAATCTATATTAACGACATACATGTAGGCTTGACCAGTAACGTGTCAAAATTCGCGGACGATACTAAAATAGGCGGTAAAGTTCCTAACGTGGACGATAGAAATAGGCTCCAAGACGATGTAAATAGAATTATGGAGTGGACGGATAAGTAGCAGATGCAATTTAACGTAGACAAATGTAAAGTTTTGAATATAGGTTCTTGTAACAACAATTACACGTACACGATGAATGATAGAGAGTTAGCGAGCGTTGACGAGGAACCACTGCCTGGAGTCTTGTGCAAAAGCTAATAGGATGTTAGGCTTCATAGCGCGTAATTTCGAATTTAAATCGAAGAATATTATATTGCTCCTTTACCAGTCCCTAGTCAGACCTCACTTAGAATATGCCGTTCAGTTTTGGTACCCATATTTGCGTGAGGATATTGATAGGTTGGAAAGGGGTCAGCGACGCGCCACGAAACTAATTCTGTCACTACGCAACAAGTCTTACGAAGATAGGAATAAAGAGTTAGACTTGCATTCATTCGAAATTAGGAAACTTAAGGGGGAAGCTTATTAAAGTTTTCAAAATCGTTAATAAAATCGATAACGTAAATTTTGACAAATTGTTCATTTTCGATAATAGCAATACTCGTAATAACAGATTTAAATTACGTGGCAGACGTTTTATTACTAACATCGTTAAAAACTTTTTTACGTTTAAAGTAATTGATAAATGGAATAATCTTCCCGCGTCCGTCGTGAACTCTACCAGCCTTAATATGTTTAAAAACCGTTTAGATGGGCATTTTAAAAATATTAACGTCGTTTAAAATAATAAAACAATTAGTAACAGGAGCTCTGGGGGTAATGGTCGAGGTTTGAGTCTGTTGACGATTAATGCCAGCTTGTGACATGCCAGCGTGTGATATGCCAGCAATAAAATTATATTAAAAAATTAAACTAACACGAACTTAGATTTAGCTCGTAGCGTGAACTAACCCACTTTTTGTTATACTCTTCATACTTTTTTCCTTCTCTTCACTTACATGCCTGTAGTTTGCATGGTATGACAGTGGTTGAGTTAAGACTGCTTTTGCATGGTTTGTAAGCATTCTTATTTTACTTCTTTTCATCTTTTACCCCTTTCCTATTCTCTTCGACTATTTTTCCGACTTGCCGGCAGTGGCCGGCGGATGATGATGGCGAGTCTTTCTCTCTCTTTTTCTAAATGAATGTTAACCCGCCAATGATAGGTTTTGCTACTTACTTAACCCCTTATTCTCTTCTTTTAACCCCCTACTATCTTCTTCCTCTCGGTCTAACCTTAGAGTAAATCTTAGGGTCTTTGTTAGCCTTAGCTTCTGTAGATCTGAACCTTGTGACAAAGATTTAGGGTTTATGCTATAAAAATTAGGGCCTAAAAAATATGAGGGCAGGGGCGTACCTAAAGTATTTGGCACCCGGGGAGATTCTTCCTTTGGCACCCCCATAAATAATTTTAAAATTTAAACACAGAAAAATATATTATGTTTGCAAGTACATTTTTAAACAGTACAGTACTGTCATAAGCAAATTGGAAATAAGAAAAATGCAGGACATTAAAAATTCAGTGAACGGGTAATACTGCATTTTATTTTATACAAAAACACAGGAAATCCCGTCTCAACGCTCAGCCTACTCTTCAAAGGTAAATAGAGAGGATTCACAGTCTCTGCTTTCGAGCCTTAATTTTTGCAAATTGATCAATGGCCTCCAAAATTCACCTTATTTGCATATTCATGTTCAATTGAAAATAAAGCCAGATTTGTCAATCTTGTCTGACTCATGGTCGAGCGAAAGAAATTTTTCATCAATTTCAATTTGGAAAAACTTCTTTCACATGAAGCAATAGACACAGCGAAGATTGACAGAATTTGATCCATTGCCTTAGAACGAATCTCCAATTCTTGATGAAAGCGATCAAGACATTCAAACAGCCCTTTTTACTTCCTCTGGCAATGTGAGACCAGCATCCTTTGCCATCTCTCCTGGCATCCTTTTTCAGAGCTTTACTCTCCCTCTTCTCTCCATAGAAATGTCCATTTCCTCACACTTTGTAGTTGCATAATGAATGGCCCTCTCCACAATTTCATTGCGCTGATCTTCAAGAAACAGTTTTAGAGCTTGGAGCTTCACAATGCACTTTTCAAGGCTGATTCCAACTGTTTGCAAATACTTTTGTGTGAGATTAATTTCTTCCAGGACTTCACACCAGAAAGAAAGGTAACTCAAAAAAGAGAAATCACATACAGCAGACAGCAAAATCTGAGCTGATCCTCTTGTGTCCACATTTTCTTTGGGATCGCACTGTACTTCAAGGGTTGAGGTCAGCTTTTCAAAATTTACCTTCACTGGTTTCACAGTCATAATGAGCACTCCACCTTGTCTGGAAAGTGTTTTGACTGTCATGCCTACATTCTCCATCAGCACTTCCCATCGATGAGTTGAGACTGAAAAGAAGGAATAGACTCTCTCCAAGGTTCCAAAAAAAGTCACACATGAAGAAACGCTTCCAAATGAGTGTACTCCGCAAAGGTTCAGAGAATGGTTTGCACAAGGCACAAACAAAGCCTTGGGATTAATCTCTCTGATCTTTGACTGAACACCACCATGAATCCCAGCCATAGTTGCAGCGTTGTCATATCCTTGACCACGGCACAGGTTTATGTCCAGTCCATCTCTCTCCAGATGTCTCAGGATATCCCCTGTGAGCTCAGCAGCAGTCTTTCCGACAAGAGGGAAGAAGCCCAAGAATGATGCTTTTACTTCAACTTTGTCACATTCAATATGGACGTATCTGATCACTTCACACATCTGATCAGTGTGGGACACACAGTGGCGGATCTACTATGAAACTAATGAAGCTTAAGCTTCAGGGCCCCTAATCCAGGAGGGGCCCTGAAGCAACTTTTTTTTTAATGAGTGAATTTTTCAACAAAATCGATGGAGTTTTTTTAAGTGTTTGTTATTAAAATAAGGCTATTTTAGTGATAGAATCATAAGCCAATGGGTTGAAGTACTTAATGTTGACCTTAGAATATGCTCTAATACCCATTTCATATGGCCTCAAAATGCCCCTGTAATTGGTCAAATTTCAAAATTTTCTCGGGGGCTTGCAGCGCCCGAACCCCCAGCTGTATGGGCTCGCTGAGCTCGCCAGAATCTATTCATAGTCTACATTTTGGCAGCTGGATCCTCGAATCCTTCGTTGGTGCACGGCTTAATAGTTCTATAGCTCAGCCCTTAGGCTAGAGCCAATCGGAACCATAAAAAGACATCTGAACCCTATTGTTGCTGGTTGCGAAGGGGCCCCCATAACAGTTCAAGCTTCAGGGTCCCAAAAATGTAGGTCCGCCACTGGGGACACATCAGGAGTGCTGTCAAAAAGAATCCCAAAATACTTTGCTTTCTTTATATCAGCCACTATTTTCTCTTTGACGTAATTCCCCAAAAGGCAAATGAACTCATTCTGAATCTTTGGAGATAAATACGAAGCCACTCTCTTCCCAGATGGAATAGAATGCTTAATCCTTACAAAATGTTCTTTCAAAACTGGATCATAATTTGACAGCATCTCTACCAATTCCATGACATTTCCTTTGTTTGCTGATGACATGTCCTCTTTGTGACCACGAAAAGGAAGATTCTGGTGAGCCAGAAACAAGGTTACGTCCAAGAGGCGATGTAAAATATCCCTCCGTTTCTTTCTCTCCTTGTCCATTGTTGCTTGAGCTTGATGAACTTGATCAATGGTTTTTTGAAGCTTCAACCCTGCTCCCAAGGTCTTTCATTTCTCCAGGCATGAGAGATGCTGCTCAGAAGCCTCATGGTCAGACACCTTTGGGTTTAGCTTCCACCATGTTTGAAACTCAGTGACAAAGCTGGATGTTCCAATTCCTTTGTCATCAAGAGCAAACAGTCTGCAGCAAAAAACAAAACAAACTTTCTTTTGATGGAGAGTAAACCATCCATGTTCTCAAAACTCTCTCGCCATTTGGCAGAGCCTTATAAAACCATGCAGTGGTTAGCTGTCGACTCTTCCCTTTGGATTTCTCTCCTTGTCCTTGAACTGCGCTGAAAGGTCCATCCCTCTTTTGGAAGGGTTCACTTCCCCTCTTAATAAGATCAACTCTCAAATCATTTGGAACCGGGATTGGCCAAGCAGCGACATCAGAATAAATTGAAAATCTATCCATCTCCTCTTCTTCATCAGAGTCTTCCTCCAAGGGCGCCGAAAGTGGGGAGGCAGGGTGGGTGCTTGCCCCCCCCAAAAGTTGTTAAGGGTAAGGTGTACGCCCCCCATGAGATGTGGGACTTGTATTGTTTTTACAGATGAATTGTATTGTTTTTTCAGATGAAACGCCTCCTCAACCTGTGACACCCTCTTCTGTGACTCCTCCGTCTCTGGCACTGGCGCCCTCTTCTATCACAAGTTCTGTGACTCCTCTCTGGCAGTGGCGTCCTCTTCTGTGACTCCTCCGTCTCTGGCACTGGCGCCCTCTTCTGTCACAAGTTCTGTGACTCCTCCGTCTGTGGCAGTGGCGCCCTCTTCTGTGACTCCTCCATCTGTGGAAGTGGCGCCCTCTTTTGTGACTCCTCCACCCACTATTCGTAGATATTCACTTCAACCTTTCAATGTGACCTTCAAGCCGGACAAGAATGGAAGGAAGTTTCTGCCTAAATGGTACAAATTTTACAGCTGGCTGGAATTTGACGTCTTTGCAAATAATGGAAATGGTGCTGTGTTCTGTCATGTGTGCCGACAAGGTCATGAACATGGACTGACTTTTCCATCTAAATCAGACGAAGCGTTTGTGACCAAAGGATTCAGCAATTACAAGAAGGCTATATCAGCATTTGACAATCATGAAAGTAGTGGCTGTCATTCATTCGTGCTCTACAGAATGGAATCAATATGGTAAGGCGAAAATGTGTCTGCACAGCTGAAGACTGATTTCCAAAAAACAAGAGAGGAGAATACGAAGAACATGTTGACCATCTTTTCAACAGTGAGATATTTGGTACGGCAAGGACTGGCAACTCGTGGTCATCTGGATGACAACAGCAACTTTCACCAACTTCTGCTTTTGCGCTCCGAAAATGATGACAGTCTGAAGAAGTGGTTACAAAGAAAGCAATCGTTCACTTCGCATCAAATTCAGAAAGAAATCATAGAACTTATGGCCTTGGCAGTAATGAGGAGCATCTAAAATGATGTCAGCAATCAAGCATATTCCATACTTACCGATGAAACGTCTGATATCTCAAGAACTGAACAGCTGGCTTTGTGTGTGCGTATCGTTGATGAAAATTTGAAAATCGATGAACACCTTCTTGGGTTACATGCACTGGATAAATGCGATGCAGAAACTATCTTCAAGGTCATCACTGATATTCTTCTTAGATACGGCATTAGCTTGAAGAATTGCCGTGGCTCTTGCTTCGATGGTGCCTCAATATTTCAAGGTCAGCGGGCTGGAGTGGCCAAGAAACTGGAGCATGAGGAACCTCGAATTTGTACAAGCCATTGCTACATGCATTGTGTTGATCTCGCATCACAGGACATGATGAAACAAGTACCACAACTGCGAAACTTCTTGAATTTGGCTCAAGATGTTATTGTGTTCATTCGAGATTCCCCAAAACGCTGTGCAATTGTCAAAGAAGCAGCCATTTCACTTCACTGCCCTCAAACACATGTACGTCCACTTTGTCCGACGAGATTCACTGTCCAATTCAAGGCTCTGCAAGGCCTCTTCATTCAGAACAATGTTATTCGAGAGGCATTGTCCATGATTGAAGAGGATGGTCATTCTAGAGACGCACAGGCCCATGCACACGGATTTAGCGAGGCAACGTACAAGTTGGACTACCACATATGTTTGGCAATGTCTTTAGCAATTTTTGAAGTAACTGAGCGTCTTTGTCGGGCTTTGTAAGCAAAAGACTTGTCCGCTGGAGAAGGTGTCGTTTTGACAAAACATGCAGTTGCCGAGTTGGAACTCATGCGGCAAGAAAATCAGTTTCGAACAATGTGGATGAAAACTTGCGTAACAGTAGATGCCAATGATGTTGAACCTCCAACATTACCCAGACAACCGCGAGCACCAAGGAGACTAAAGCAGAGCGAGAGACACAAGTTTGAAAATCCTGAAGACATGTATCGTGCAATATTTTTTGACGCTCTGGACAATGTGATCCAAGGTTTGAAAGAGCGCATTACTTTCAAGGGTCTGCCTTCTCTACTAGCAACTGAATCTCTTCTACACGACGCATGGAATGAGAAAAACCTGAACGAGGTCAATTTAACTCTCCTCAAGAACCACTTTCAAGATGACCTCGATGTAGATCGACTTGCGGCACAACTGAAGGGCCTAAAAAATTTTCGTTCTGCAACTGATGGAAGCATGACCTGAAAGGAGATAATTGAGCGTATTGGAGAATCGTCAGTGAAGCCCATGATTCCACAGGTGATTCAGCTCTGTCGACTTTATCTTGTTCACCCTGCGACAACGGCTACCCCTGAGCGTGTCTTTAGTAGGTTACGGCGTTTGAAAACCTACCTTCGCAGCACAATGACCCAACGTCGGCTCAACTCAGTGACTATGCTGAATCTTTACCAAGAGCGACTAGACAATCTAAACCTTCGGGAACTCGTCAATGAATTCGTCACCCGAGGTGACTCAAAACGGCGCAATGCATTTACTGTACTATTTTGAAGTAATCTTATTCTTATGTTACATGTAAATAAAAGTATGTCGATGGTTTATTTCATCTGCTTTCATTTTCTTTACTACATAGGTGCATATGGATGATAAAACTTAAAACTTTATATTGAAAAAAACGCCCCTTACTGAGATTGCCCCCCCCCAATATCAAATTGCTTCCGGCGCCCCTGTCTTCCTCCTGTTGGTGTGGACTTCTGTTGGCGTCTCCTTCCTCTTCATCAGTTTCATTGCTTTTAGAAGATGAATTGCCATCCTCCAATCATTGCTTTCTCTCATTTGAATCCTCTTGTGAAGATACTTCTTGTATTTGCCCTTCAGATTCACCAGGCTGAATATCTTCAGGACTTTCTCCTATTGCACTTGATGTTGAAGGCGTCACATACTTCAAAATTGATCATGACATTGCCTGAGCCACCTCTTCCCTTGCCTTCATTTTTCTTTGTTGGAATACACTGGGTAGATTTCGCTTCATAGTGGATGTTTTCTGCAAAATTTTAAAATCAAAAGGTATAAAACATGAACATGCATAACAAGCAAGAACTATTATGACTTGAAATACATTAACTGAACAAATTGTCTGTGATTATTTTTTTTTTTTTAGGGGGGGGGGGGGGGTAAGTGCAAACACGACCCCTAAAAAAGCAGAAAACTATGAGCATTATTCACAAATGACTAGACCACTGACAAAATGAAAATTAACAGTATATCCAGTAAATAAAGAAGTAAAAAAAATTTATTACAACAGAAAAGCTTCAAACAAGTGGTTCTCAAACTTTTTCCAACCAGATACCCATTGAGTTATCAGATTATGAACCCAGACAAGCAGAGACCATTAATTATCATTATTATTATCATTATTATTATCATTATTAATTACCATTAATTATCATTTATAAACACTTAAACATCACTATGATACCACATTGTCAAAAATTACTGGACATTGGTAGTGGTATAAGTACCATGATATTGTTATAAACACCAGCACTTTATGATTTATCATAATTATTTAATGAAACATACCTCATGTATGTGGAGTCACAGTGTCAAGTGAACAAGACTTGGAATGTCAGTTGCAGCCAGCTGGCTATGCTCAACAAACTGATGGCTAAAACGTAAACAAACGTTCGCCTTTCGATGTAATTTTTATCAAATATTTAATTTTTCATTTGTAAATTTTGTATTGCCAATAAAAATAAAAATTTATTCTATAGTGGAAATTACATTAAGCTGTTGTAATAGTTTGAACATTTTTAAATTTTTTTTCTTACTTTGGCGAATTTTTCATTTGGTTTGAAAACTTGTACTGGTATTTCAACTCTCCCGATGGCACCCCCCCTCCTGGCTGTCACCCGGGACGGACCGCCCCCCTCGCACCCCCCTTAGTACGCCACTGTATGAGGGCCTAAGGCTACGACCTTATTAACCTAATGGTTAATCCGGCTCTGCATGCAATGCTTTTTCGTGCGCAGTGCAGACACAAACAAGGAACTGGTAAATATATCAGTTTATCACACATTACTGCAATTTTATGAGTCTACTGATTTGTCTGTTGGAAAACCCAAATTTCAGACTTTGTTCTGGTTAAGAAATTATTTTCGTTAGCTTCTGAATTAATTATATCTAAAATTAAAAAAATTTTTTGGAATGCAGGGTGGGGAGTGCTTTAAAATTCACTGTAATCTATACAGTGGTTTTGCTTAGAAAATTATAATGACAGAGATTTTTTGGAATACTCTAACTGAATTCTAAATAGCTCATGAAAGAATATGTAAAATATTGAGTAATTTTTTAATACTGTGTATGTATATATATATAGGCTACTACTACTCCTAATATATATATATATATATATATATATATACACACAGTGTTGGGAGTAACAGCGTTACTACTAACGCCGTTACTTTTGAGATGATGTAACGAAAATGGTAACGACACTACTTTTTAGAGCGATTTCAATCGTTAATCGCTACTCGTTACTTTCAAACTGATTATTTGACAAGTATCATTTATTAGCTGTTAATTAGCTGTTAGCTCTTCTAAACGAGAAGGACTATCAGATGCCAATTTTAAAAAACTAGTGTCCTGTTCCTGAAATCGAACAACACACTCCTAAAAAATCTGCAAGATTAGTTTTTTTGGATAGGCCATTTTTTATTTGAGTTTTTTATTTTTTTGTCATATAGAGTATAATTTGGTATTATTAAAGCTTTTTTACTCTTTAGACTTTTGTTAAAAGTAACGGTATCGGTATCGGTAACGGTAATGCGTTACTCTTTCATAGAAGTAACTGAAGCGGTAACGACGTTACATTTTTATTACTGTAACGGTAGCGGTAACGCCATTACTTTTAGAAAGTAACGTGCCCAACTCTGTTTTTATATATAATAATAATTAATTGTAGATGCATATTCGACTGCACAATTATAAATTGCTAATTAAAGCAGGACCCGTGGTTTGGACCCACTTGAAACTGTTGGTCCCATCCGTCATATGACTTTAGGTGTTTTGTAGGAGGTTAAACAACCCCATCACAGAGGGTGGTCGTTGATGGAGCGGAGTCGTGTTGGGCTAATGTAGCAGGCGGCGTTCCTCAGGGTTCTGTATTGGGCCCCTTGCTTTTTCTTATATATATTAAGGACTTAGATGTCGGCCTAGTCAGTACAGTTTCAAAGTTTGCGGATGACACGAAGCTGGGTGGTAGGGCGATTAATGACGAGAGGTAAAATCCAGGAAGATCTGAATAAAATCGTTGATTGGTCAGTCACATGGCAAATGAGATTTAACGTCGATAAGTGCAAAATTTTACATATAGGTTCGCGTAAAGGTAATTTTGCGTATAGTATGTCAGGGAAGGAGTTAGCAAGCGTAGAGCAGGAAAAAGATTTAGGAGTTATAGTCACTGGTGATTTAAAAGTAGCGAAACAAAGTATAGCAGCGGTCAATAAAGCGAACAAAGTGTTAGGTTTTATAGCTCGGAATTTTGAGTACAAATCACGCGATATTATACTTTCTCTTTATAAATCATTAGTTAGACCCCATTTGGAGTACGCGATCCAATTTTGGAATCCGCATATGCAAAAAGATATAGACAAAATCGAAAGAGTTCAAAGACGAGCAACTAAGATGATTCCGTCACTTAGGTCGAAGTCGTACGAGGATAGGCTGAAGGAGTTAAAATTGACTACACTCGAGACTAGGAGGCTAAGGGGTGATCTAATCCAGGTTTTCAAAATTATGAATGGGTTCGATAACGTAGATAGAGATAGCTTTTTCAAAATAGCTCAATATAATAGGACTAGAAATAACGGGTGTAAGTTGACAAGTAGAAGGTTCGAGACAACAGTTGGCAAAAACTTTTTTACGCATAGAATAGTAAATAGCTGGAATAGTTTGCCGGTAGAAGTAATTAGTAGCACGTCTATAAACATGTTTAAAAATCGATTAGACGCATATGTTGATAGATTGGGTATAGTTTAAAGTAGTAAAATTAAGGCTTTGTGGTTCGGAACCCACGTAAAATTGTAGGTCCCCTCCGCCACCACGGAGGACATGCACACTACACAATTACGAACACAGTTAAGTAGACCAGCCATGAGTGGATCCTAGGGTCTTTGTTGGTCTGAAACATTATAACATTATACAATTAAACCAGGAAGAGCACTAATTATTTTTATCAGCTAATAAAGTGGTAGCACGGTGCTTGTGTATGCTATAGATTCATTCTTTATTTATTTTTTTTTTCCCCTCAAGATGAAGCCCTTCCTTTTACAAAAATTTACTACAAATATCTCGGCTATCCTAAACTAATAAAACTTAGTTAAAGATGATTTTTTGTTCTTTATGTGTCTTTTGTGCATTGTACACAACATGACTGAAACATTTTCTTTCGCTCTGTCTTTGACTGTTGTTCAAATTGGCACTATTTTAGGCATCAATATTTTTCCCATTTCCTTTATCAGTTCCCTGCTGTGCCAAATTAAGATACTTCACAGTAATAAAATAATTGCCATATAGCGCTAGGAAACTTAATTTCAAACATTCAAAATAACATCCTGTTATAAAGGGGTTCTTGTGACTAAAGCATTCCATTTTCTTATTTTCTTTCTATCGAGGTTTGAAGAAATTTATTTTCAGTAGAACGTATAATCACTGTACAGGTGGCCCATAAGGCCAAATCGGTTATAATTAAATCGAAAATACAAAAATCAAAGAAAGTAAAAAGTTTATAATAAGTTTAGAAATATTTATTGATTATTCAAAGCGCAAAAATATAACCATCTTCACAAATAATAATTTTTCCCTTTGGAATCGATTTTCGCTTTAATTATAACCGATTGGCACTTACGGGCCACCCTGTATATATTTATATATATATAATAGTGGACCTAAAAATATTGTTTGACGAGTGTGATGCTAAACACTTTTAATCGTGTTCTAGTTATATTTTATTACTTGTCCGATAAATGTAAAAATATTGTGTATATGTAAGTTGCTTCACCATTTTAAAGAGTGGTTTATCCTATAAATGAGTTTATTTTAGTAATTATGTTTTTTTATCGGATGTTGAGGAGGCGGGATTTCAAAGGATTTTCCTCAACAAGTATCATAAACAGGAAAGTACAGTCACGGAAAAAAGTTTGCCAAAAAAATAATGTATGGAAATATTAAGTTCATCTATAAATTTCACGTTTAATAAAAAATTTCCGGGTGAGCATTTAGTCCAGTAATTATTTTAATAGTTAATGATATTGACACTGAAATGTCATGTGTTGATAGAAAATCTGTTCTTTGACTCGCCGAAAATTCCTACATCAGACAAATATGTGAAAATCTATCTGATTCTAATTCTTCTTGCTCTTTCAGGCATCCAGCCAAAAACCCCTCCATCAACTTTACTTCTTCTTCTTCTTCTTCTTCTTTCCCTTCTCTTTTCTATTCTGAAGGCTCAGTTGCCGTCTCTTCTCCTGATAAAGTTAAACTCTTCGCTCAAACTTTCGCCTCCAACCCAACCCTGAATGATTCCAGTGCTGTTCCTCCATCTCTTCCTCCCTCTAACTCAGTTATGTCTGAAATTACAATCTCTTCCAAAGATGTTTTTTTCTGACCTATCTGGGCTTAACACTAGGGGCGTACGATCCTAATGGGGTCCCTCCTGTTGTTCTCGAGAACTGTGTTTCAGTGCTGACACCCTGCCTAGGCAAACTCTTTCGCCTTTGTTTTTTTCTTTCCTGCTGGAAGTTTGCTTTCGTTCAGCCTGTCCCAAAGAAGGGTGACCGCTCTCAACCCTCCAACTATCGTCCAATTGCTTTGATTTCTCACCTTTCGAAAGTTTTCCAACATATACTTAATAAGATTCTTAAACACCTCTCTTCTCACAATCTTCTTTCAGACAGTCAGTATGGGTTCTGCAAGGGATGCTCTACTGGCGATTTTCTTGCATATCTCTCTGACTCTTGGTCATCCTCCTTTCGAGATTTCGGTGAAATCTTTGCTGTTGCGCTAAGCATATCAAAAGCTTTTGATAGAGTCTGGCACAAAACCTTAATGTCCAAACTCCCCTACTTCGGTTTCTATCCTTCTATCTGTGCCTTCATCTCTAATTTCCTTTCTGACCGATCTATAACTGCAGTCCGCGTGAGACGGCTATGGCACACCTGACCTCTGATCTTTGTACTACCTCCGATTGGAGCAGAGAAAATCTTGTGGCTTTCAATGTCCCAAAAACTCAGTTCCACCATCTGTCTACTCGTCACAATCTTACACACGACTATACCCTTACCTTCAACAACACACAACTCAATCCTTCCTCTTCTCTTAACATTCTTGGTGTTTCCTTTTCTCGTGATCTTTCCTGGAAAAATCACATAAAATACTCTCTTTCTAAAGCAGCTTCTAAAAGTTTAGGTGTGTTGTACTGGCTCCACAGTTTCTTCACTCCCATTCAGTTGCTGTCTCTGTACAAAAGCCTTGTCCGCCCCTCTATGAAGTACGCTTCTCATGTGTATTGTAACTAACTCAACCCACATCACACAGCTCTACTTGACCAGATAGAATCAAACGCTTTTCGTCTCATCAATACCCCACTTCTTACGGACTGTCTTCAATCTCTCTCTCTCTCTCTTCGCCGCAATGTTGCCTCACTCTCTCTTTACTGTCGCTATTATAAAGTCTCTAACTGCATGCCTCCTCCTTTGAGAAGAGCTTGCATTACTAGACTTTCTACACAGTCTTATCACTTTTCTGTCCAACTCTCTAATACAAAGGTTAATCGGTGTTCTCAATCTCTCATCTACTCTACCGGTCAACTCTGGAACAACCTTCCTGAAACCATCTTTCCCCCTGTGTTTGACCTCCAATCTTTCTAACTCAGTGTCTAACATCTCGAAAACTCTAGACCTTGATTTTGGCTCTCTTCTACTGATATGAAAGGAGAGGAGGAGGAGGGTTGCGGGCGTTGGTCTTTGGTTCCTCCTTCCTGCATAAAAAAAAATCATTTTCATTCCCAGATCATTCGTGCTTCTGCGCAAACCTCAGTAATTTTGATTGTTTGAATACCGTATAACATTTGATTTATAATATTTTCACGTATATATTAATATTTAATTAACTGTTGTAAATTCATTTTCAGCTGTATCATCACAGTTTTTCCTTCTTTCATTTTACTTCTGGCTAAACATTATGTGTTACGAAATATCACGAATTATAAGGTAAGTTTTTGTTACTTTTGATAAGACTTTAGCGAAATTTTTATAAAACTAATTAATGAAACAACAAATATTCAAAAATTTGACCTTTACCATTTCTGGAGAAATGCCTTTAAAACTAATTTTTTATATATGAAATTATAAAGTCGCATATCAATGTAAAATTTCAACAACAACAACAACAAACACTTTATTTCAGACTCAACAGATACAAACATTACGCAAGTGGTCCATAGAAGGTTAAAAGATAGTTGTCTGGAGCACTGACTATGTAGTAGGGTGTGTCAATTTTGTCAACTTTTTTCAAATCAATTTTGGTAGTGAAAATATAGTCTTTTCATGTCAAAACTTGAAATTGGCCAACCAAAATGAAATAAAATAACCCTTACCTACATCAATTTTACCTTAAAGTTTCAGAAATTGACTCTTTTACTAAATAATAGGACATAAATTGATTAACTATTCATCTGTCACAGAATTATCCCACTGATCGCATATGGAGTGTTTTCAAGGTCATATAGTTGTTGTATAATGTACAAGTCACAACATGAATAGAACTGTCCCTCACTCTCAGTCCTCAGTTGCCTCTTAGATGTCATAGACGGTGGTTTGCTGTTATTGCTCTTGTACCTACAGTACTTCATAGTTATTCTACTAGACGAATACTACAGTTTAACTGTAAGTATGGATTATTGATTATTACAATTATTTATTATTATCATATTCTTCTGTCTAATTATGTTGTAATCCCATGAAATATTTTTTTATTGAATTTTAGAACATCGAATGACTAAACTTTGAAACATCGTAAATGATATAAAATACTTAAATGTTTTTCTTTCTTTTCAGATATTCCTAAGATGCCAAAATTGAAGACAAGAGATCAGTCGTCATGCCACTTGAGCCTGTTAGTCGGTACAGGCAAGGAGCTTCCCGTATCAGGACTACCAACAGTGCGAGACATGCTGAGACTAGGGTTACTCCTTCGTGAACAAAATACAAAGGATAGAAGGAACTACACAGAGAAGGAGCTCATAAGGGACATGATTCCCCCTCTTCTGCATCAGTGGAAAAAGCTAATGTGTTATTCAAACCACCTGTACTCAATCAGTATAGCACTATTGAGCTAAAATTAACAAAGCTGTGGTACAAAGCAGTTGAGACATCACTTGGTAAAGGAAAACTAGCAAAGAAAAATAAATTTCTGCACACACTTGATACTCTTCTTGACATTTTTAACTGCCAGTGTCCCATAGAGTTGTGTTCTGAAGCCAATTGTTCTCCCTCATGCAGAAGAGAACCTCACCCTCACATTGATTGTCGCTGTCCTCGTAAGAAGAAGATCCCTGTTTTGGAGCTGGCTTTCATAAAGGCGCAGAGAACAAAGGCAGGAGGCCAAGAAAGTATGCAGATTGGTTCGGCAGATTATTCAGAAACCAAAAAACAGATTGCTATTGCTAAGAAAAAAGAGAAAGTCCGAGAGAGGGAAGAAAGGAAGAAAAAGAAGAGTGAAGAAGCCACCCAAAGAGATGAAGAGCTCTATCAAGAGGTTTCTCACTTCTTTGAAAGCTCTTCAGATGAACAGAAAGAAGCAACATCAGATGATAGCTCCAAAATGCCATCTGAACCTTCGCCGAAGAGAATGAAATACAACACTAAAGACATCTCAAACATTGCCCTTGCCAGTATTCGCTACCATACGGGGCTACGAGAGACTGCAGAGATTGCCACTGCCGCTTGGATAGATGCAGGCCTCATCAGCCGAGAGGATACATCCTTAGTAATAGATCATAATAAGATAAGAAGAGCACAAGAAAAAAAATGAAGGAAATATCTGATCAGCATGAAAAAGATTTGAAGGAGGAAGGTCTCTCTTGCCTTTTGTTTGATGGAAGAAGAGATGACACAAAAGTTCTCCTAGAGGTAGAGGGAATGGACAGAAAGTTTCCCGGTCTCATCAAAGAAGAACACTACTCTGTGTGTTCCGAACCTGGTGGCCGCTATTTGTTTCACTTTGTTCCTGAAGCAGAAGTAGAAGGCAAGAAACATGCAGAGGCAATTGCTGATCAAATAATATGTTGGCTTCAAGAAAGAAGACTTGACAGTTCACTGCAGGCCGTTGGTGGAGACTCAACTGCGGTGAACACTGGATGGCAGGGTGGTGTTATGACGCATTTAGAGAAAAAACTTGGAAGAAGGCTTGTTTGGATTGTATGTGATTTGCACACAGGGGAACTACCTCTTCGTCGTCTCATCCAGGAACTTGATGGTCCTACAAAGAGCAACAAGTGGTCAGACACCCTTGGCAACATGTTAGATGAAGCAACGGAATTAGAGATAAATACAAAATTTCCAAAGGTCGAAGTAGGCCCTCCCCTTCCAGTGTTGTCTGAAGAAGTTATCAAAGACCTCAGCACGGATCAATCTTACGCTTATCGTATTGTTCAAGCAATCAGATCAGGAGAGTTGCCTCAAAATCTGGCTCTCTTGGAGATTGGACCCGTAAGTCACAGTCGTTGGTTAACTACAGCGATTCGTTTCTGCAGGATTTGGGTTTCCAAACATGCACTGAAGGGCAAAATGCTACAGAATTTGATGTTGATTGTTGAATTTATTATTGGGTTTTATCTTCCTCACTGGTTCAATGTAAAACTTAATCCAATGTGGATGGAGGGGCCCAACCACATCTTGTTTCAATTACAGCTACTGAGAACCCAAAGGAAAGTAGTGGTGGACATCGTGTTACCTGCGGTGAGAAGGTCCGTTTGGTATGCTAGGCCAGAGGCAGTTTTGCAAGCAATACTCTGCAGCCAATGTACCAAAGAGCGAACTGAGGCTGTGGAAATCATTCTAAAGCTTAGAAAAACATCACTAGATGATGATCAGCTGGGAGACTGCTCTGTTCAGACAAGGAAGGTACCTCCGATAAACGTCAATGCCACGAAATTGTCAGAATTAATTAACTTGAGTTCGGAAGTTTTGGAGCCACCACTGACAACATGTATAACAAACAAAGATTTAACATAACTTAAAGAGGCCCCAATGCAAGTGCCAAAGTGGCCTTCTCACACTCAGAGTGTGGAGAGATGTGTGAAAATGGTCACAGAAGCAGCTAGTCAAGTTTACAGTCACGAGAGGCGAGAAGGCTACATCAAAGCGCAAGTCGCAAGCCGAATGCTGATGTCAAGGAACCGCAGCAAAAAGGACATGACTGCATTGGTTACTTTCAAATAAAGACTCTGAATGATATCTTATTGCCACTTTAAATGTTGATAGGATGTTTGCGCACATTTGTTATTTTGTTAGGAATTTACGGAAAAATGGAATTTTTGAATTAAAATTGATGTAGGTAGGAGTTATTTTTTATTGTTTTTGAAGCAAGGATATTATTTTGTATGCCAAATGATTACATTAAATTGCTACCAAATCACATGATTTTCAATTTAGTCATTTCACCCCCAAAATTGACACACCCTACTATGTAGGCTATGAATAATGAACGTACAGTTGCCTACGCCAATGCTTCCAGATTTGAGATCTATAAAATATATCGGAGATCAGTCCACTAACCATGGCTTCTATTATCTAACTGACTGACTCACCAAACCTAGTGATAAATCTAAATACAAAATTGCGTATGACAGTGACACAGTTGGGCACCTTACTGACTACAAACAGCATACTGGCACTACAAGGAGCACCATTTATAAATCTAGGCGTTCTTAATAAACTCCTAAAAATATTATTATAGATAACATCAGTTTTCTCATATTATGCATTCCGTAGTTCCACCACAAATGAGCTGTATATAATGGGGTATAAAAAGTTTTCAACAAGATCAAATTAACATCTAATATACACATGAAATTTTCTAATCAAAGTATTTCCCTGAGCATATAATTATCTACATTGCCTTAGAATATCACAGTCATCTGAAAGACTATCAGTCAGTATGCGGCCAAGATACTTACTCTGAGTCTCTTCTGACAGCACCATACCATTCAGTTGAAATTCAGGAAGTTTTATATACTTGTAGACCTTGGTTCTCATAATCATAATATGACTTTTAGTAGGATTATATTTTATGTCATTATCCTTCCCATACCTTTGACAAACTTTCATAAATGTGCTGAACCCTTTTACAGATGGAGAAATAAGAACTAGATCATCTGCATACATCAGATAATTAACACACTGTATCAAGATAGCAATCTATTTTACAAGTGTTCAGTACAATACAAGTAAAAGTGTTCAGTAGAAGTGTTCAGTACAATAATATTCTGATGAAAACAGTTTTAACTGGAAAAATATGACTCCCATTGACAAGTTAAAAACGATTTCTTTAATATTGTTAAGCTCAGCTCCTTTATAAATTTGAAAAAATATCTAACTTTAAGATCCATTCTTTGTTAGAAACATTAATTTTCTCCAAACGAAATATGTACTTCTTATAAAAGATTACAAAATATGTTTCAGAGGAACAATGAGGCTACAAACCTATGCAGAGCTGACAAAGTCAGAGCGTCGCTATTTCTACTATTGTGCTTACGCGTGGGGATGTCCTTTGACCATCTGCATTGTTACTCTCATCATGCAGTATCTACCGGACAACATACCCACAGACATAGACAGATACATCATTAGACCGCGTCTAGGCGAAGGAAGTTGCTGGTTCAGAAGTAACACTCATTAAACATTTTCTTTAATAAACATAGTTTCAAAGTTAATAATCTTAACGTTAAAACATTCATACACCAAAAAATGTATTATTTTGTTTAATTTTGCGACCGTACAAAGTTGACTGAGAATAGCTTAACTGAGATCTTATCATAACATTCAATATACCTCTTTTTTCTTTTAAACAGAGATTGGATGGTCGATATATGTATATTATTACGGGATCGAAATATTCCTCCACACTATCAATGCCTGTCTACTGGGCCACACCACGTACTTGCTTCAAAAGGAGGAACTGATGTGTTTTTGCTGCAAATATGGATCCTCGACTGTGTTACGAACGCATAATTTAACAAACTATTTTCATATGTAAGTTTATTCTTAATCAGTAAGAGTACCTTGCAATGAGGACTACGTCGTAACCAATGTAGCACCGCTTCCTACTGATCAGCGAAGTTAACCGACGTTGGATCGGATAGTAGTTGGATGGGAGACCGTCCTCTACGTTCAGACTATGTAGCGATCCGTAATTCGGATCCCACGTAAAGCTGTGGGTTCCCTCTGTCACGTGACTTTAGATGTTGCCGAAGGGGGTTTTAAACAACCCCATCATTACACTTTTTTTTACTTCGCAATAACTTTGATGGAGTTAAAACTTTTAGTTTACATTTTGAAAAATACTCTTTTTGTCCGATAAAAATTAATATTTGACTCGTAACAAGCATTGTGAGTACATTGCGGGACGAGTGTCTTTGACGAGACTTAAAATAAGGGAGAAACGATATTTTTATTCTTCAACAATAGGACGGTATTACAATATGAAGGTATTCGTGAGAGGTTCATAAAAGAACAAAATTAAGCGTGATAACTTCATAAATTCATAAAAGAATAACAAATAAACATCAGTTAATCATCATAAATATTATAGGAAAAATTACATAAAAATGTAATGGAATTTGTAGGAAACAGAGACGGTATAAGGAAATCTGAAAATCTCGTAAATTACAGTTAAGTGAACAACAGGCAAGCTCAGGTTTTAAAATGAAATAATAGCACATTTTAAGGGAGCAATCCAAGAAAAAGCACCCCAGTTAGACCCCAATCCAAGAAACAGCACCCAGTTCGACCTCAATCCAAATTAAAGGATTTCAACATGTAAAATTAAAAAAAAAATTTTAATGTTTACGAAAGATATTGCAATAAAAAAAAATTAGAACAACATAATTGAAATAAGGTTAATTGAATGCCAGGTTAGGTCAACTGTACGCCCTTGACGATTGGTTAGGTTAAGTCGTGATATTTTCGTTAAAACTAACGAAAATATCACGACTTAACCTAACCAGTCGTCAAAGGCGTACAATTAACCTAACCGGGCATTCAATTAACCATTTTAGAGCAATTAACTCCATTTTAACTCCATTTTAGAGCAATCCAAGAATAAGCACCCTCATTCGACCGCAATCCAAAAAAAAGCACCCTAAATTGATTTGGGATGTTTATTCTTAGATTGCTCCATTTTAAGTAATGATTACATATCGTTCTAACAACACCTACCCTGCGTATCCAATATCAAATACTGTGCATATATATATATATATATATATAATATATATATATATATATATATATATATATGTGTGTGTGTGTGTGTGTGTGTGTGTGTGTGTGTGTGTGTGTGTGTGTATGTGTGTGCGCACATATACATATATACATACACAAAAATATGCCTTACAGTTATAACGTTTCACTGAAAACAACTTTACCGAAGTAGGAACACTTCTACAGAGGGCGCGCAGGAGTTAAGGGTGTGGGAAATTCCGGATGGCGTCGACCTGCCCGGCCTGGGGTAGGCGCAATGCCGCGCCAGGAGAATCGATAACCTATAAATTGGAGTTCGTTGGCGCCGAATTAGCACTTTTCTAGATTCACACTGATGCGGTTTTCTTCGAGACACGCAGAAACCTGACGAAGGTGCTGCGCGTGTTCCGTCGCATCAACGGTTGAGACAGATCATCGCTAAACGTAAAGCAGAAAGGCAAACCGTGAAGGGCTTCGTCGTTTTATATATATATATATTATATAAAATAATCGCCGCACGACTCTCCTTTCTCCTTGAAAACAATGACTCCCTTCCGGCTACCCAGTCTGGCTTTCGACAGTCTCGCTCCACTACAAACCCCCTCCTACTCCTCAGCCGGGATATACAGAACGCCTTCAATAGGGGACAGTTTGTTCTGTCCACTTTCTTTGACATTCAGAAGGCTTACGACACCACCCATCGACGTATCATCCTCGGTGAGCTCCAAAATTTGGGTTTCGTCGGAGCCCTGCCGACCTTCATCAGGGGCTTCAGGGTTTACGCCTATCCACCTCTAAAACCAAAAGCATGGTCTTCAGCAGAAGAAGATCCACAGCCATACCTGCCCCCTTGGTCACGCTATACGGCGAGCCCCTCGAGGTGGTGCCTACTGCGCGGTTTCTGGACATGACCTTCGCCCGACGGTTCAACTGGATTCCCCACCTCAGGCACCTGAAACACACACTCCAGCTTCCCCTCGCTCTCCTAGACCACCTTTCCCACACCACGTGGGGCGCTGACCGACGCTCGCTCCTCCGTCTTTACATTTCCGTGGTCCAGTCAAAGCTGGACTATGGGAGTGTTGTATACGAATCTGCCTCCAGCACCTCCCTCCGAATCTTGGACCCGGTGCTGAAGAGGGGCCTCTGCCTCTCCACCGGTGCCTTCCGATCCTCCCAAGCTTCCAGCCTCCAAGCAGAATGTAACTACCTCCCTCTCACCCACCGACGGGGTCTGCTGCTCATGAAGACCTACCTTCGCGCACAGAGGCTGCCCTCGTCACTTCTGTCCGCAGCAATTTTAGAACCTCCATCCCAGGGTCAGAGCTGGCATTTCATGGAAGCGGTCCGCTCTTTCCTGGATCTTTCCAACATGCCTCCTCTCTCAGTCACCCCCATCTCGTATCATATCCATCCTCCCTGGCTCCTCACCCCTATCAAGTTTTGCAGGGACTTATGTGCCCTGCCGAAAACTACCACGACCGCTACAGTATACAAGTCGCTCTCCCAGGAACACGTAACCCGACACTTGAACGCTGTTCCCATCTATACGGATGGTTCCCAATCAGAGGTTGGTGCGGCTGCCTCAGTGGTGATGGTGACCCAACCGCTCTCTAGAGCCGTTCCCCTTCCCCATGAGGCCTCTGTCTTTTCAGCTGAATTCTTCGCTATTCTGGAAGCCCTTGACATTATAAGCACCCACTCCGCCAATTCCTATGTCATCTACTCAGATTCCCAAAGCGCACTGCTCTCCCTTGAAAAATTTACCCCCCCCTCACCCACTTGTCCGCACCATCCAACAAACCTTCCACTCCTTAGTGGCATCCCAACACAAGACGGTCACCTTCTGCTGGGTCCCGGCACATGTTGGTATCCAGGGTAATGAGGAGGCAGACCGTAAGGCGAAGTCCGCTTTCTCGTTGCCAGTTTCCACCCGGCCCCTCCCTTTCATGGATTTTCCAGACCCTCCGCTCCCACTTCCGTTCCATCTGGCAACGGGAATGGGACCAGGCTCTAAACAACAAACTCCAGCGGATAAAACCTCAGCTTGGATATTGGGCTTCCTCGTTCCATCGGTCCCGTCATAAGGAAATGATTCTAGCCCGTCTCCGCCTCAGGCACACACGTAGCACACACGGTCACTTCATGGCTAAGTTGCCGGCCCCGCTCTGCCCTACCTGCCATACCCCCATCACCGTCGTCCACCTCCTGGTCGAATGCCCGAATGTGTCTGACCTCCGCCACAGCTGTTTCCCCTACATGTCTCGTATCCCCACGTCCGAACGCCTCCAGTCCATACTCGCCGAAGGCCCCACTTCTCAGCAGAAGCGATTTTCTCATACCTCACCCACTATTAACTACTTCACCGCATCTAAATTCATAACCCCCCCTCCCCGCCTCCCATATATCCAATAACTGAACCTTTTCATTCCCTCAGTCCAATACTCCCATCCCAGCGACACTACCCACCCTCTGTCTCGCCGAGATATGTACCACTCTAGGTGCGAATCAGCGGTAAAGCAACTAAATATATATATATATATATATATATATATATATATATATATATATATATATGTGTGTGTGTGTGTGTGTGTGTGTGTGTGTGTGTGTGTGTATATATATATATATATTATATATATATATATATATACACACACACGCTCATTAGATTATGATAACACGAAGCAGTGTTCCTTTCAGTGGAAATGAACCACATACAGAAAACACCGTCAGTAAGCTGCCTCTGTATGTGCTTGGCAATGATACTGCGAGCTGCTCATACTTTGAATGGATGAGTGTATGGCCGGAGCGGTGCTTTGGAAACAACAGCGAAAACGTTTTGATAATATAGATTAGTACTCACTCGGTTATCCATGACTGAAGGGCGGTCCATGATTACGGATACCCCGATTTCACGGTTAACTCAGTGTACCGCGCCAAATCGTAGTTAACTCATTGTCAAGATCACGGAGAAGTGCACAATGGTTACAATTAGTAAATCACGGACGGATAACCTCGTTATATATATATATATATATATATATATATATATATATATATATATATATATATATATATATATATATATATATATATATATATATAAAACATCGTTCTGGCAATTATTCAAGGAATAAAACCGAACAATTCGCTGAACAAAGTTTCGTACCTGAAAGGTTTTATGGACGAAACAAGGGCGGACATCGCATGCCTCACAGAAACACGTCTTAAAGACTGCCAAGGAAACTACGATAACTGCGAACACTGTATCGATAAGAAAGAATTGCATATCGATGGATTCAACTTACTAAGAGCGGATAGAACAGCGAGAGTAAAGGTGGCTGTGCTATTTATATACATGAGACTGATGAGAGGCATATGACAGAGACGGTAATAAGTAAATCCAACAGTTTCGAGGAAACCCTTGCAGTGAAAATAGAGAAACTAAACGTGGTACTGATAGTCATCTATAGACCTCCAAACTCTAAATTAAAAATTTTCCGGTGCCATTGATGATCTCAGAACCCAAATAAAGTCCGTAAACTCTCCATCCCCTAATATAATACTCTGCGGCGATTTTAATTTCCCATTTATAAAATAGAAAAAGGTGAGTAGAAATATATTTATACAGCAAGATAAGAGGGGGCACAAGAGAGAACCAGGAGCAAGCAAAAATGCTGATGGCTCTCACAAACGAGTTTATGCTGACACAGGAGATAACAGAAAATACCAGGAAAAATAACTGCCTAGATTTGGTATCCACAAATAACACGAACTTGATTGCCGATATAAAATTAACTCGAACTATTATCTCAGACCACAGTATAATCGAGTTATCAACAAATATGACGATAACTTTAAAAGACAATACACATACGGAAGGAAGAAGCAAATTTGGGGCTTTTAACTTAAACTCCAAGACCATAAATTGGGAAGAAATCAGATCACACATGGCCCAAATACAGTGGAGAACAGTTTTAGAGAATAAAACAACTGATGAAATGCTAACAACCTTGGAAGAAAAGACGCTGAGAAGTTTAGAAAAATATGCTCCGAAAGCACAGCCAAAAGGAACGAGGAACTGGCTAGAGAGGCAAAAGAGAAGAATATTCGGCAAAATAAAGAGAGTAGCGACGAAGTTAGCTAATTGCAGAGACAACAATGCCAGGAAAGTAATTCAAGAAAAACTGGAGAGAATCGATTGGGAAATACAAACTCTGATAAAGGGCCATACAGAGAGGGAAGAAGAAAAGGCGGTAGAAGCAGTAAAGGAAAATCCAAAATACTTTACAGCTATGCGAAAAGGAAAACAAAAACGCGCGTTACCATCGGGCCCTTAAGGAAAGGAAATAATGAACTAACAGACGATCTAAAAGAAATATCTGAAACATTGAGAACCCAGTATGAATTGGTCTTCAGTACCCCAAAAGGCGAAAAAGCGATACCTGACACAGATGCATTCTTCAAAGAGAAGTTGCAAGGAGAATGTATAACAGACTTTGATTTTACCCCAGAAGTTGTAGCGAGAGCGATAGGACAAATGAAATCACATTCAGCTGCAGGTTCTGACAAATGGAACGCACTATTAATTAAAAACTGTAAAAATGAAATAGCTACACCCTTATACTGTATATGGAGTAGATCCCTAGACACTGGGGAAATACCGAGCATCTTGAAAAGAGCAAACGTTGTCTCTATATATAAAGGCGGGGATAGATCTCAAGCAAAGAACTATAGACCAGTGTCCTTGACGTCCCACCTCACCAAAATATTTGAAAGAATAGTCAGAGAGAAAATGTGACTCCTTGGAGACCTTGGAAAGATTCAACGAAAATTTTGACCCCTGTAACGTTTCTGAGGTCCTTTGGATGCTGGTTAAAAAGTCTTGGCCCCCTGACAACCAAGTTATTTTCTTTCAGTGTTGAAGAGGTCCCTTGTCGGGCCTTTAATTTGGGAACACTACACATTCTGCTTTTCCTATGTTCCAGCGTTGTTTGAATGGTAATTGAGTTTAGTTTGAGGTTTTGTACCAGTTTTCGATCATTTTTCATATGTAGATTATGGTGTACCTCTCTCTCTTCTTCTTTCCAGGGAATACAAATTTAGTTTACGTACTCTTTCCCAGTAGTTGAGTTCTTTGCAGCCATCAATCTTGGCTGTGAAATGTCTCTGAGTATCTTCTAGTCTAATGGGTTCTTCCTTTTTAAATGGGGACGTCAAGACTGAGCAGTATTCAAGTTTTGGTATAACACTGGATGACAAAAAAGAACCTTTTTTGTCACATGAACAAAAATTGGTGGATCTTATAGGTTTTTACCGCTGAGTTCAAAATTGACCTCAAAATTTGTCTATCACCCACCAGTATTGAGTGAATCGAAAATGAAATTTGGACTAATTTATAGACGTAATAGCAATATCAAAGTACAAAATGCATATTGAACTCACCTAAAATGTTCATGGAGCGAAATCAAGTGAGTAACACAAATGAAAGTCAACAGTGGCGTGCAGCAACTTATAAGCAGATGAAGAGCAAGGGGCAGACCCCGCCCCTTTCCTGTTCTGACTCAAATCCTAAGTAACGTAAATTCGTGTGTTACTCTAAAACTGCGGGTGATAGAAAAATTCTCTTTTCATTTCCGTAACCAATGTAAAAAATTACATATAATTCAAGTAAAAATATCTCTGTGACAAAAACTTTGCTGACCAACGTTATCAGTGTTTTTAACAAGGGAATCATTACTGTCTTGTCCTGTCTTTTGAATGTTCTTAGTTGGCTATCTGTCCCGCGACTCTTTTTGCTTTGTTTATCGCTATCTGATTTTGTGTTTTGAATTTCGCATCATCGGTCATTATTACCTCCAAATCGATCGCTTTCGGGCTTCTCTGAATTTCCTGTCTGGAGCATAATATGCAATCTGTTTAAGTTCCTCATTTCTACCATATCTCTAGAGCTGAAATTTCTCGGTGTTAAATGTCATGTTGTTGTCTTCCGACCATTTGTATATTTTGTTCGTGTCCCTCTGCAAGGCCTCCACTTCATTTACATCTCTGATTTTTCTGCTGATCTTTGTATCGTCTGCAAAGGATGTTACTATACTGTTGCTGTTTACTTCACTATGTCCGTTAGCATGATAATGAACAGGAATGGGGCCAGTACTGTCCCTTGTGGTACTGAGCTGCGTACTTCCGATTCTGATGATGATATGCCTCAGAGGCGTTACTCGCAAGGTGCAAGGGGTGCAACCGCACACGGGCCTCCAGCAACAGGGGGTAGGGTTGCCAGGTGTCCAGTATTTGGGCTCTCTGTCCGGTTAAAAAAAATCAAAGAATACCGGACACGTAAAAGTAAACCACGCCTTTATGTCTTAGCTTTTTTATTTTTGTCTTAATAGGTATAGCTTTAATAGATCGTTTGCTTTTTTTGGTTATTCATAATTTGTTGTTTTTTAAAGTCAATAATTATTTTACATATTTTTCTATTGCTATTGCGATCTGATAAAGAATTGTTCGAATAAAAGTTAAATGCAGATGAAGTTGATTTCTTTTCATTAATACCTAAATGTGTTCAATGTTATTTATAAATCGGTTGCAATATTATTTTCCGGTTAAAGTGTTATTTATCCATATAATTAACTGATTTTATAAAGCATCTAATGAACCGATTTGCGAGTAATGAAGAAAATACATTTTTACTTTTTACATCCCCCCTACCCCCGGCTGCTGGTGTCTGGTATTTTTGTGGAGGACATCCGGCAACCCAAACAGGGGGCCTCCTGACTCCTGTCCGTTCAAGATAAGAAAAAGATATATATATATATATATATATATATATATATATATATATATATATATATATATGGGAATGAACTCAGAATGGTTCCCTGAGTTTTTTATGATACACACAGACCGTGCATGGAACAAGAAACTCTTCTGGGATAATTAAATCCTCTATAGTCCGAATAAGTAATGGTAAATGACAAATACCATAGTTTTTCTTTTTCATGATGCAAGCCCGACGTGGGCAACGGGTCTCTCGCAAAGAGGTCCCATAAATATAGCTTCCCTCACCAGCTATCTGCAAAGCAGACAGGATCCAGCTTTGGGACATGGATCTAGAGTTTAAAGCAGCCTAGCCCCACTACATTTAGAACCTCCATATAAGTAAAAGACTCGTTGCATTCACGTCGGATTGAATAAATCAAAGAAAAAGGGGTAACTATTATATTTTTAGCCAAAACCAAAACCTCAACTGGCAGAATTGAGCGTCCACTTTTCAAGGCACATAACATGTCCGTTTCATGATGGGAATGAACTCAGAATGGTTCCCTGAGTTTTTTATGATACATACCCTAGATCCATGTCCCAAAGCTGGATCCTGTCTGCTTTGCAGATAGCTGGTGAGGGAAGCTATATTTATGGGACCTCTTTGCGAGAGACCCGTTGCCCACGTCGGGCTTGCATCATGAAAAAGAAAAACTATGGTATTTGTCATTTACCATTACTTATTCGGACTACAGAGGATTTAATTATCCCAGAAGAGTTCCTTGTTCCATGCACGGTCTGTGTGTATCATATATATATATATATATATATATATATATATATATATATATATATATATAATAAAAAACTATGCATTTATTGTATCTAAGTTCAGAATAAAAGATGTTTTCTGAATGATACTCAAAATACCACATCAACTCATTACGTTTTGTACATGCTTTAAGGAGCAATTAAAATCACTGTCGACTGTGCATGAATTAATTACACAGGCCTGCAAAATTGAGGGTCCTAAAAACTTTTTCGAAATTGTATGCTGGTTTTATAGGAATTTGGGGGGCTAAACCCAAAAACGGCCTCAGATTTGCTCCATCACGTAGAGTTTTTTCACAATTTGCTATGACGTTTTTATGTTGTAATATGTTACTGAATAAAATAAGTAGTGAAGAATTACCACACGAAACCTATTTCCTGACCATTTCTGAATATATTTATTTTAAAAAACTATAAAACTTGGATACTTACATCTTTACTTAGTGGAATGGCTTAGTAGTCCCGTTTTCTTTTGCCAGTGAAGCTGCGCCTGTTGCATTTCCTTTTGTGCGCTGCTTCCGGATTTTCACGATGCAGCATCCAGCAATAATCCCCATCATATTAACGTTCCACCGGCCTTGGTATCTCTTTTCCATCTCCTTAATGTCTTGATGGAAACGTTCTCCCTGTTCCTCACTTACTGCACCTAGATTTTCTGGGAAAAAGTCCAAGTGTGCATTCAAGAAATGAATTTTGATACTCATTGAGCATCCCAAAGCTTTGAATTTCTCCAGCATGTTTTCAACAATGAGTGCATATTCAGGGTCCTTATTATTCCCAAGGAACTTAGTAACCACACTTTTGAAAGAATTCCAAGCCTCTTTTTCTACTTCAGTCATCGTAGACAAGAAGTTTTCATCTGACAGCAGTCTTCTAATGCCTGGGCCTACAAAAATACCTTCTCTTAATTTTGCTTCTGATAGGTTAGGGAACTTCTTGCAGAGGTACTTAAAGCATTCTCCACTTTTTTCTAATGCCTTAACAAACTGTTTCATAAGGCCTAGTTTTATATGAAGAGGTGGTAGAAGTACTTTCTTTGGGTCAACAAGATTTTTACGCAAAATATTCTTGCTTCCAGGTTCTAGAGATCTTCTTTGTGGCCAGTGTTTTTGCTCCCAGTGTTGACTCTTTGCTCTGCTATCCCATTCACAAAGGAAACATGGGAACTTAGTATGTCCTCCCTGCTGCCCCAGAAGCATGCACAATACCTTAAGGTCTCCACAAATCATCCAGTGATGATCATAATATTTTATCTTTGTAAGAACCAATTCCAAATTCTCATAACTTTCTTGGAGATGTACCGAATGACCAACAGGTACAGAGGCATACTTGTTCCCATTGTGCAAAAGAACAGCTTTTAGACTTCTTTTAGAAGAGTCGATGAAAAGTCTCCATTCATCCGCTTTGTACTCAATGCCAAATGCCTGTACCAAACCATCAATATCACTACAGTAAACTAAATTGCCCTCATGTGAAAAGTAGTGAATAAACTCCTTTTCTCTTCTTCTATACAAATATATCGATGTTCCAGCTGATAATAAATTTCTTTCTTTTAATCTGGAGCCTAAGAGTTCAGCAGATTCCTTGGATAATCCCAAATCTCTCACTAAATCGTTTAGTTCAGATTGAGTGAACAACTGGGGGTCTTGACTTCCTATATCACACTGAAATTCTTCATGATCAGTATCTGAACCAGAATTACTAGGCAAATCTTCCAATGTTTCTGGTGGAAGCGGAACTGGAACTTCTGGCCCATGAGGAACAAGTCGAAAAGCTGATGGAAGATTTGGATAGAATATGGCTTTCTTATTTTTTGAGTTATAGCCTTTAACATCACAAGAGCAAAAATAGCAGACATCACAGTGATTTTTTGGCTCCCTCCATACCATTGGCACACCAAATCTGAATGCTTTCTTTTTGCCTTTACACCATTTCCTTAGATCCTCTACGCAAATAAAACAAACTTTGTGTGGTGCCCATGGTTTGTCTTGGTCTCCTAGTTTCATTCCAAAGTAGGCATGGTACACTTGCCTAATAAAATTTGTTACGTTTCTTTGATGTTTCTTGATCACAAATTCCCCGCATATGTAGCAGAAGCTTTTCGGGACTGTTGACACATCCACGGCTAGCCATGATTCACAACTTACTACAGTACCCAGAACACAATAAGAGTCTTGAATTTAATTTAATAAAGGCTAAATAAGGCTTTCCGGAAATCTGGCATTTTCTCGAAGTCGCTTCACAAAAAAAATCGAATTTGTGAAATAACTTTGTGTCGTATGACATTTTTATTGTGTTTTTCGAATTCAGCACACAAAAATACATTGTAAACAGCTAAAATTATGAAAAAGTATTTCCATCGCAGGCCTGTGTTATGTGTCTCATTATAGACTTTAACAGTGTGCAGAGTAGTATTCTGGATATCATCACCGCGTGTACAATATTCCTTGCTATTCCTGTGACAGTTGCACAGTGCGAGCGTTCATTTTCGAAATTTAAGCTGATCAAGAACTATCTGCGATCACGAGTTTCTCAAGAACAACTTTCTGGCCTTGCCATATTGTCCATAGAAAACTAAAAAACAAAACAGATAAACATTGCGAATGTTATCGATTCATTTGCAAACAAAAAAGTTAGAAAAGTAGATTTTGGATGTTAATATTGTTAGTAAGAAGGCAGAAATTTTTAATTTTGCTACTCAATTTGTACACCTACATGTACTTGTATATCTGCTTATACAGGGTGTCCATAAATTATTCACCCCATTATAAGCCTTAATAAATTCGTTATTATAGGAGCTATCTTAAAACGGTTTGAGGCAATTAATAACACAACTCAAGAAAATTTTTTCTTTATTTCGCAGAACATCCACTAGGGGCACAATGGCGACAGTGAAGGAGAAAGCAATGTGTGTGCTGTGGATGTGGGAAACCAAATCTCCAATTACTTTACAGAGACGTTTTCGGGAGGAATATCAGAAAACTCCACCAACAAAGCAATCACTCAAGCGATGGCTGAAACAATTTCAAGAAACTGGCAGTGTGCTACATCAGAAAGGAGCTGGTAGGCCTAGTGTGTCTGAAGATAAGATAGCAGGAATTCAGGAGGCGTTTATCCGAAGTCCTACAAAATCCATCCGCCGAGCAAATACCGTTCAACAGTGCATAAAGTGGTTCACAAGAGGTTGAAACTTTATGCCTACAAATTGCAAACCTTGCAGAAACTTCTACCAAATGACAAACCCAAACGGGTGCAGTTTGCTGTTGACATTCTTTACCGTATTGATGAAGATGAGCATTTTTTGAACAATGTCGTTTTCAGTGATGAAGCGACATTCCATCTGTCTGGTAAAGTCAACAGACACAATTGCCGTGTATGGGGATCAGAAAATCCGCATGAATTTATTGAACACGAACGCAACAGTCCCAAGATAAACGTTTGGTGTACTCTCTCCCATAACCGTGTGATTGGACCATTTTTCTTCCATGAGAACACTGTGAAGGCTACAAATTACCTAGATATGCTTGAATGGTATGCTGCACCTCAGCTTGGGGATATGCAGCCCCTTGTTCTTTCAGCAAGATGGGGCACCGCCACACTGGGAATTAGAAGTGCGGAGGTTCTTCACTGAAAAGTTCCCTTCTCGTTGGATCGGGCGAGATGGCCCTATTCCATGGCCTCCTCGTTCCCCGGATATCACGCCTCTGGATTTCTTTTTATGGGGCTACACAAAGGACAGAGTGTATGCAAAGAAGGTTAATAACATCACAGGATTAAGACACCGGATTGAAGAGACATTAGCTTCCATCACGCAAGACATGCTTCTTAATGTTTGGAATGAAATCATCTATCGCCTTGATATTCTGCGTGCTACCAATGGGGCTCAGGTGGAGGTTTATTGAATTAAAACAAAAATTTCTTGAGTTGTGTTATTAATTGCCGCAAACCGTTTTAAGATAGCTCCTATAATAATGAATTTATTAGGGCTTATAATGGAGTGAATAATTTATGGACACCCTGTACATCTTCATTTTGTATAGGCCCTACTTACTTGTATACCTATTTGTTTCAATATAATGGTTGATGGTTCATTATATTATACTGAACTTTGTCTATTTTTCCCCTATTAAAACTGACAATTATATCAGTAATTCAGTAAGCAACAGTGAAAATTTTCACCAAGGCCCCAGTTATCTGCCCTCTGTCGCACCCAGACCTCTTGTTAGGTTGTTACGCCACTGATATACCTGAAATTTTGACGACTCGTAGACGTTCTCTGAGGAAATTGTAGAAATTGTCGAAAGCTTTAGCAAAATCCATGTATATGACATCATAGTTTTCATTGCCCTCCAGTGCATCTAGGATATTGTTATGGGGATCGTCCATAAATGATGTCACGCAAAATTTTGAATGTTTAGACCCCCTCCCCTTCCCTTTCTCACAAATGGTCACAAAATTTTGAGCCCCCCCCTCTTCCCCATGTCACAGTCACAAACTATATGTAAAATTGTAAAAAAAAAATACAGTGAAATAACATATTTAAAAATTCATTCAAATATCTTTTTTGTTAATATCTAGCAATGCAAGCAGCCAGATGTACGAGAATTTACGTTTTTCAGCTACATAATATTACACTTGTCGACAAAAAGAATCCTATCAATATTTTAATTTTTACATTAAACTTTTCAAAATGTCAACATAACGCCAAAAAATTTTTGTGGTCACAAAAATTTTAGACCCCCCTCCCCTCTGTTACAAAAGGTCACAAAATTACAGACCCCCTCCCCTAAAAGGAGAGGGGTGTTTACGTTCCTCTGCATTATCCTAGTGTAGTTTACATTCCCCTACATTATCCTAGCGTAGTTTGCGTTCCCCAACTTTGTACGCGTATACCTAATAAAATAAAACGCAAAACTAATGAAAATATTACTACATAACCTAACCAATCGTCAATTTATATATATATATCGTAAAGAACGACGCTTGTATAGGAGAACATTCCGCGCAAGATGAGGAGGGAGAACGAACAAATGAAAAAATTAGGTAACCACCCGGGAATCGAACCCGGGATCTTCCGATTGCCGGTCAGATATGACCACTACACCATGGTCTTCACTCGATCAAAAGTCGTAATTCTCCTACATACGCGCAGAACGAACAAATGAAAAAATGAGGTAACCTCATTTTTTCATTTGTTCGTTCTCCCTCCTCATCTTGCGCGGAATGTTCTCTTATACAAGCGTCGTTCTTTACGTTAATTACACTGCGTGTTCTTTGCAGTTGAAATGAATATAAATATATATACGTGTACGTATATATATATATATAGTCATGCGGTTTGCTTCTACAAAGCTTCAATTTAATATTTAGGAGAAATCCAATGACAAGGAGGAATGTAAATGCCATGAAAAGTCTTCTTTAATGCGCAACGTTTCGAGCAATACGCTCATCATCAGGCTAGATAATAACAATATGAAATTAGAATCAATAAATAAATGTGAACAAGACAAAATAATTTCTAAAAAACCTATTCATTAAAAGCAAATTTTAAAAAGACTAAAAGAAGAGGGTTAAATTCAAAGTTATAAAAATTTACATATAAAATTACAAGAAAAAAAGCTATTTTTAAATTACATATAGTAAATTTGAAATTAGTACACTGGAATAATTAACACTAATACAATGGAATAATTAACACTACGAACCTTTCAATGCTGGTTCCGAGGCACGAGTAATTTAAAACAAAACAAAACAGGAAACAAGCTATGGGTTGGGCGGTTGGAGTTATAAGTTAGGGGAAGGGGGGATTATAAAAATTGGGGAGGGGGGATTATAAAAAATTTAGAGGGACAGCTGAGGAATCCACGTTTAGAGAAGGGGTCAATGTTTTAATATAAAGAGATTCCAAAATTCTAAGTGAGTTAGGACAAGAATTACAACCGAGAATTTTAAAATTATCTAAAGTGACATCAGTTTTACATTTTATACTGTGTTCCCGAATACTGGAGGCTTCTTTTTTATTTAAAATTTTACCTGTTCGGCAACTTATTCCCATATGCGAATAAAATCTAGTCCTGAGGGAGCGCACGGTGCTGCCAATGTAAGTACCAAGGAGACCACCTTGGGCAGGTGGATATAATTTGACTCTAGTTTTACCTTACTAAACGATGAATTTAATAATTTAAGATCATATTTTACCAATAATAGTTTTCCTGTTCAATATGTAGATAAACTAATAAGATCTTTCTTAAATAATGTTTATAGCCCTCAACTTTCCTGTATTTCAGTGCCTAAAGATATAAAATATTTCCTGGTACCTGAAAGGGTCCATGAAAAAGAATTTAAACTTAAATTTACAAAGTTGTTAAGAAAATTTTTTATCATACTGATTTTCGCATTATATTTATTAACAAATGTCTTTAGGTAGCTTTTCTCAGCGAAGGATCGAACTCCTGATTCGTTGCGTAGCGGTGTTGTATATTTATTTACCTGCCAAGGTGTCCTTGGTACTTACATTGGCAGCACCGTGCGCTCCCTCAGGACTAGATTTTATTCGCATATGGGAATAAGTTGCCGAACAGGTAAAATTTTAAATAAAAAAGAAGCCTCCAGTATCGGAACACAGTATAAAATGTAAAACTGATGTCACTTTAGATAATTTTAAAATTCTCGGTTGTAATTCTTGTCCTAACTCACTTAGAATTTGGAATCTCTTTATATTAAAACATTGACCCCTTCTCTAAACGTGGATTCCTCAGCTGTCCCTCTAAATTTTTTATAATCCCCCCTCCCCAATTTTTTATAATCCCCCCTTCCCCTAACTTAACTCCAACGCCCAACCCATAGCTTGTTTCCTGTTTTGTTTTGTTTTAAATTACTCGTGCCTCGGAACCAGCATTGAAAGGTTCGTAGTGTAATATTCCTGTATAGTGTTAATATTCCAGTGTACAATTTCAAATTTTACTATATGTAATTAAAAATAGCTTTTACATTTCTTGTAATTATATATGTAAATTTTTATAACTTTGAATTAACCTCTCTTTTAGTCTTTAAAAGTTGTTAATGAATAGGTTTATAGAAATTATTTGTCTTGTCACATTCATTTATTGATTCTAAT
>JAJOZX010002429.1:0-122500 GCA_023014485.1 Bathynomus jamesi
ATTCAGCTTAAGGGAGGTGTGGGCGTGTGGCGTGATAAAAGTTCCGCCGTGACATCATTGATGATGACATTTTCTAACATTTTCAATTGACAATTGCGATTTGTTCTACGAATCGGTACATTGTAAATATAAGTGTGAAGAGTTGTCAAGTTATTCCATGCTTTATTGAATTTATCGGTACTGTTTTCTTTATGCTGTATTTCTTGCATTATTTTTGTGTGAAGCATTTTATTTTTTCAAGTACATATTGGATGGGAGGATAATCGCTTTTATCACACCACAGAGGTTGACACGCCGTTTGACAACACTAAGTGGCCTTATAATACTTATATATATAATATATAAAATTCTCTATTTAGTGTTTCCATTTTCAATAAAATTAATCTGACGGGGGCTGGGGGGGGGGGGGTCAAATTTTTTTGTAGCGCTAACCTAAAAAAATCCAGACCCACACCCCCCGCAAGACAAACATGGCAACTCAAAACAGGGTGACTGATTAGTGAATACCTAGAGTCCCTTACTTTTACAAACTTTCATAAACATTCTGAATTATGTCTGTTCAACCAAGCCACCATCATGAGTATGCCAATAACATGTATTTTTCATTACGGTCTCGGGGAGAAAAACGAGACCGCGTCTGTCGAGACTGAGATCGAGACCGAGATCTAAATAGCGGAGACCGAGAGAGAGATCGAGACCAAGATCTAAATAGCGGAGACTGAGATAGAGATCGAGATCTGCAAATTCGGTCTCGAGACCTACATCACTGATATATACATACACACACACACACACACACATATATATATATATATATATATATACAGGGCGTCCAAAAAAAATGTATACACACTTTAAATAATTATAAAGGCAGTGTTTATTAAAATACATTTCATTTTCAAAATGTAATAGAATCTACAGACATTATTTAATTGTTTTGTCAATGCCTGTTTTCAAACTGACGTCCGTTCTGGTCCAGGCACTGCTGATAACGCGAAGCAATGGAATCGCAAACATCACGAAACATTTAGTTTGGTATTTGTGTGCAT
Source organism: Bathynomus jamesi (assembly GCA_023014485.1). Taxonomy (NCBI): domain Eukaryota; kingdom Metazoa; phylum Arthropoda; class Malacostraca; order Isopoda; family Cirolanidae; genus Bathynomus; species Bathynomus jamesi. The sequence goes on from JAJOZX010002429.1 coordinate 1,050, forward strand.
TCTCGTTTAATGGCTGCTCTCAATTCAGCGACTGTTGCAGGTTTTATAGCGTAGACTTTGTCTTTTAAGTATCCCCATAAAAAAAAGTCTAGTGGTGTGAGGTCTGGTGAACGCGGAGGGTATTCTACGAAACCTCTTCGTCCAATCCATATCCACATCGTGCCAAGTACCACTCACAATACTCCACCCTTCGGTCCGGATCATCTTCATTAATAGCATGGACTAATCTTGGAATGTAACTTTTCCATTGACAGCGCTTCAAAATGCGTTGGACAGACGATTCTGAAATTCCTACCTCACAACTCGCTTGCCGCACAGATTTTCTTGGACTTTGGTGATACGTTTCCAGTACTCTTTCTTGCTTTGTGGGGCTTGTCGATGTCCGTGGTCTTCCGGAACGCTTCTTATGGACATTCTGAACAGTTCCATCGGCTTCAAACTTATCTCTAATTCGAGTGATGGTAAGTCGCGTTGGTGGATCTGTTTGAAACTCCCTCCTAAACTGTCTTTGCACTTCAACTGTGTTTTCACACTTCCAGTAGCATTTTAGAATGAATTTCCTTTGTTCAAAGCTTAGTCTGACTGCCATTATTAATTCTAATGGGTTTAACTTGGAAAGAAAGAAACATCAATTGAGCTATCAGCTGTTAAAGTGTGTATACATTTTTTTGGGATGCCCTGTATAGGCATCAATTGACTTAATTGACCTTAGAACATGTCTTTATACCCCCTGCATATGGCCTCAAAATGCCCTTAAAATTGGTCATATTTAAAAAATTTATCAGGGGGGCTGACAGCAGCACCCCCACCCCCCTTTATGGACTGTATATATATCATATCCCAGAATTGTATTTCAGAAAGTTGGCAAGCCTACCTACAAGAGTCCCCTTAGCCTTGAAGGGGACATGTGATGATGACCAGGCTTGTTCTTAATGTGGTGGTGAGTGTTGTTTAATTGTTTTCTATTGATTTTGTGCGTAGGAATTTTTTTTTTTTTGATGATACATGTGTGTTTGGGACTGGCTGGGAATGTATCCCATTGAACCCTATGTTATAATGAGCTCTATGATATTTCAATTAGGATGGGGTTTCCTAGAATGCAACCCCATCATAAATTGGTTTACTTGTGTATATATATATATATAATCTAACCTAACCTTAACCCGTGTCTTCTCAGATTGCTAACCTAACATAACCCATGTGTTCTCAGATTGCATATGCTAACTGGAAGGGTAATTATTGATTGTCACCAACACTGAAATTAATATCCAAAATATATTTTTCTAATGTGTTTTGGTGTGTTCTATTCAAATATGACCTTCATATCTTGCACAAATAAACAAACAAAGTTATGAAACTATTGATAAAACATTGGCTATAGTTCCGTATTGCCTGCCCCCCATACTTTTTTATCCTTTACATTAGTCCTTATGGCTCCAGCTACCCAGGCAAGGTGGGCACATATTATTACATTATCATTTGTATAATTTAGGTCTTGGGGGTATGGGGGCTCTGCCCCCATAAAGATCACGCATCACAAATTGATCAGTATAGGGTTTTGTTTTTGTTTTTTTACGGCCAAACTACTTTATCCCCCACTAGTGCAATCGTTGCAGAGCTTAGTATTACCCTAATATTCAATAAAATCATATTTTACGTTTTATTCTAAATTTTTAATAGACTATCAAAATAATTTATAATCCTAATGTTCAATAAAATCATAGTTTGCATGGGGGTCAATACGGAACTAGCCCCAAAACATTCAATAATAACCAATATTTTTGTTAGTTTAAACGAAAATATCACAACAACCTAACCAATCATCAAGGTGTACAGTTTACCTAATTGGGTATTCAATAATTTTCACATAGGTTTTGATTAATTTTAAACAACTTTTTCCAAAAATGTGAGTATTTATTTTTAATACATAGACAAGTATATCACAGGATACTGCACTATCATGCATGTCAGGAAGTGACTAAATATACACATTCGCCAATTGCTTGTATTTGGGATGCTATGTGTTTATTTTGTAAGTGTTAAGTAATTTGGAACACCAAAATAAGATATCGCCACTTTTAAAATTATGAACACGAATTTTTCATATTACTCCAGATTTTTGCAAATTTGGAAATCGATAATGTTCATGGAAATGGGAGCGCCGTGCAAGAATTTTGCACTCATTTTATATTATGAGGTAGGACCCACGTTTGTAAATAGTTTAATGTTAATTCATTGTATTTGAAAAGATATTTTGCAAAACTATTCCAAAATATTCTTATACAGACCATATAGCTTAAAATTATCCAACTCTGTTAATTTTAGTAGGCCGTAGCGGCTTTATGCTGTACCAATGTAATGTCGAACTGAGATGAAATCAAGGATAGATTTGATTATGCGAGCCAAATTTGACTACTACATCCTACTTATGCAATGGTCTAAAAGTTGGCACAGGTCAATGATAAGGAACAAAAAACTTACTTCACCTCATGATAAAAGACGAATAACCTAGGCTATATAGGCCGCACACATCACGAATAATGGCGTTTAGACGCAAATGCAGCGGGAAAGAGTAAATGACTCAACAGTTACCATCTCTTTGAAAACAGAATGTGCTGAACTCGCTGAAAAATTATGTTAAAACCATATGAATCCAGAAAAATGATAAGTGCTAACAAAATATTTCATTAATATTCTAAAATATTAATGAAAGTATTCTAGAAATATGCAATTTTTTTCGATCCTGCTTTGTTAATTCAGTTTATTTCACTGATAGGAAACAGAAAAAGTTAGTTATTTAATTCTTGGGTTAATATTCGTCTTAACACATAAGAAGTATCTCTCGTTAAAAATTATATAAGCGTAATCTACAACAAAAACCAAGACTTGTTCAATGAACGTGTACTACTCTTTTGTGCAAACACATAGATAAAAAGACATAAAGAAATTAAAGTTGAAATTAAAATACGTCAAACAACCGATCGCCATCTTTGCTTGGTAGTGTTTGGCCAATGACATTTTTTTCTCTTGAATTATAGTACGTCACTATTACGTCACTTTTCCAGTGTAGTTTTTAGTTTTCAGGTTAGTTCTTGCCATGGTTGTGTGCAGTGGGTATGAAATAGACTTTCAAGGCTTAATTCGCCTGATTGGTGTTGATGATAAACAAGCTTTGGATTTCTTTCCTAATCATATCATTGACCACGAAGTTTCTTCAGATTAATTCCAAGTGATAATAAAGTTCTTGCAGCCCATCTGCAGTAACATCTGGAGCTGGTGTAAATTTTGAAAACTTTTCATACAATTTTGGTTCGTTATTTTCGAACATCACTTATCGAATACATATTGAGAGCTGCTCAATGCCTGCAATATCGGCTGTTTCATCGGCAAGCAATGTAAAACAGGGTACAGTACTTCATCAACTTTAACTATTTTCTCCATTATAGAATTTTCCACTGTCTTGATAACATCGTTTTGAAATCGAGGACTAATATAGGAAGCATTTTGGGATGCTGGTCTTAATCTAGATTGGTTCGTTATTTCCGACCATCAAATATTGAATACACATTGAGAGCTGCTCAATGCCTGCAATATCAGCTGTTTCATCCGCAAGCAATGTAAAACAGGGTACAGTACTTCATCAACTTTAGCTATTTTCTCCATTATAAAATTTTCCACTGTCTTGATAACATCGTTTTGAAATCGAGGACTAATATAGGAAGCATTTTGGGGTGCTGGTCTTAATCTAGATTGGTTCGTTATTTCCAACCATCAAATATCGAATACACATTGAGAACTGCTCAATGCCTGCAATATCAGCTGTTTTATCGGTAAGCAATGTAAAACAGGATATTTCATTAACTTCTTTAACTATTTTCTACTGTCTTGATAACATCGTTTTGAAATCGAGAACTAATATAGGAAGCATTTCTGGGGCTGTTCTAAATCTAGATTGAAAATTTTTATTATGTCTACCCAGAGGCGGATTAAGACACCTCGGGGCCCCGGGGCAATGAAGAATATGGGAGAGGGCCCTTTTCTATAGCTTTTTTTAACAATACATGTACATGGCAGCGACGTGCACTCAGGGTAGGCAACGTAGGCAGTGCCTGCCCTAGCATAAAATCCAAAGCTGGGCACAAACCGTTAATCCGTTAATCGTTAATTAACGAAGTTAACTTTTTCGTTAACGATTTAACTTTTAAGTTAACTTTGAAAATCATTATCGGACTAATTAACTTCCGTTACATTTAACTTCCGTTAACTCAAGTCCGTTAACCCAAAAAATTCATAAATAAACGTTTAAAAGTTTCTATTATTTTCAGTGCTGAGCAGGTGCGCAATTAATCCGCCACTGTTAATAGTGATGAACGAATTTCCATTTCCGCAGTGCAAAATCAGGCGATATATTTGTTTCCGTCGCCACAATTTGTGTCTTACCAAATATGGTAGTTATTTATGGCATTGGTTTGAGCAAAACATGGTCGACTGTAAAATCAGGCGGAAAGATTTGCCATTTGAGTTGAATGTTTCAACTTCTTTCAAGAAATATCACGAGCATTTTAAGGCACTTTCAATAATATATATGTAACAATTACAACAAATAACTACATTCGTTTCATTTGCAGTCTGTCTCTTGCGCAACATGTTTGTGCTAGTGAATATTTAAAAATAATCGTTGTCAAGTAAGTCATGTATATTTATAATATGTCTGTGAGTACCTTATTAGTAGTCTCCTTGATGCATTTCAAGAACCATAAAACTGATCAGGTAAGATTTCAATTCTCATGTCACTTTGATGACATAAATTAAGTCAATTGATGTCTTACAATGGGAGCGTTTTCACCTTAACCCTTTATGTCCTGGCGGTACTTCTAGGTACCACATCCAACGAAGTGGGCAGCAACAGTGGAGGCAGCAACAACGAGGAGGAGGAGGAGGATGACTTCTTCAGTGCTGTCATCCAGACAAAAGAGAGCAGCAGAAGCCACAGGTCACTCAAGGGCAAGGCCCAGAACTTGGTCAAGACCTGGCTGGAGACCAACTCCAAGGACTTGCTGACAGATGCTGCCTTCTTGGGTGAGCAAGTGTTGGTGGACTTGTTCATCAAGTTCAACACAGCCATCCCCTCCAGTGCTGCAGTGGAGCGTTTGTTCTCTTTGGGCAAGGACATCCTGAGGGCCAAGAGATCATCCCTGTCTGATGAAAACTTTGATATGCTAATTTTCATGAAGGGCAACATGCATCTCATGGACAAAATGGAGAACGAGAAGAAGAGGGAAAATTAAATTATATATATATTGTGTTTTTCATTTTTTTTTATAATAAAAGTTAACGTTAACGGTTTATCGGTAACTTCCGTTACATGTTTAACGAATTAACGGATTAACGGTTAACGAAGTTAACTTTTGGTTAACGGATTAGCGGTTAACGAAGTTAACTTTTTGGTTAACGGATTAGCGGTTAACGAAGTTAACTTTTTGGTTAACGGATTAGCGGTTAACGAAGTTAACTTTTTGGTTAACGGTGCCCACCACTGATAAAATCTAAAAATATAAAAAGTAACTTTTTTCGTTATTTAAACTTCATTCTTTCAGTTCCTTAATGCTTTCTCTTAAAATACATACAAATTTCATGCTAATTCTGTATGTAGCATTATGTGTAATGCTGAAGCAGGCACATATTGCTATGCTTTTTATCCTGCATATAAATTATAATAGCTAAATTCTTCGTAGCGCGTGCCGTCAATCCAAACTTTTTCCTTTAAAACAATAGGAAATAAAGGCAATTTTTAACCTGCCTCGAAGCAACCCATGGGGTGGGCGGATGATGTAGCAACGTGGCAGCGCAACTGCAGTTTCGGTTTGGATAGATGTTCCATATTGCATTGAAAGAATCAATGACACAATAGAATCATTAGAAGATATGCGTAAAAATGTTGGTGTTTTTTATGAAAAGTTTGAAGGGAATTGTATAGAAAATAACCTTGCTGAATCCAATTGTCGCATAAAACATCCAATTAAGGAAGGCAGTGGCGGCTCGTGACTTTCAGTTGTGGGGGTGCTGCCTCAGAAATTGCGAACAATTGTGTCGATTATAATTTATATATATATGAGAGAGAGAGAAAGTCGAATAGATAAATAACTACTCACTCAGTCATAAAAATAAGTAAAATAGTATCATAAAATCAATTATAGGGTACTTACGCTTAACGAGTAATTTCGAATTTGCCAAAAATTTTATTTATAAACAAATTCCATTCTTCTGTTTTTATTCTGAGCGAAAAGGTCTATTACTTTTTCATTGAAATTCTGTGTACTGTTGATCAAATTTTTCTCTATTGAAATCATTGCAAGGGCATTTAGTCTTTCCTGATTCATAGTGCTCCTTAAGAACGTCTTTATTCTTTTTAATGTTGAATAGCAGCGTTCGGCCTCGGATGTAGTCATGGGGATGGTCAAAAGAATTTTTATGAGCTTAGCTAGTTCTCAAAGAACATTATTTTCAGTGATAAATTTCAGCAGATCAATTAACCTGTCGTAATTGTGCATATCAGGTCTACTGTAGAAAACTTGTAGTTCAGTAAGAAGTTTTTCTTTTTCAATCATGGGATATGCCTCAGTGGTCACCGTTACCTCTTCCATAGGCATTTTCATATTATAGCTATCGAAGTTTTCCTTGGTAAACAGCTTAACAGCTACTAATTGTTTAGTAAATGAATACCTCTCAGCTATGTCAACACATACGCAGTCGCACACTTCCTTTGCTTCAATCATGAGTGTTTTTGAAGGATTTTCACAGTACTCCGAATTTCTTATTTTTAAAATGGCATTGTTGAAGTTTGCTATATATTCTTGTACTTTACATGAGTCAATAGCTCGAGATTGCATTTGATTGTAAATGACTTCTACGTGAGGCATTATCTGATGAAAAAGTTTCAACCAAAAGATGAACTTTTCGTTATTCAAAACGTGCAAAATTCCTGTTGCTTCTGAAATAGTTTGATCTGCGTTTGCTGTCGACTGTATTTCTTCAAGGCATTTTTTTAAGGGTTCGAAATTTTCATAGACGCGGTTTACGGTGCGTATATGAAAATTCCATCTAGTAGGGGATGGACGAGGAATGCGGCTGGCCATATGTTTGCTTAAGATAGAGAGACGAAGTGGTGACCTGGAGAAAAATGTTGGTATAGCCAAGAGGTTAGAAAAGAATATTCTTGAATTTCGGGTAGTACTTGCTGCATTTTTCATAATCAGATTCAGTTGGTGGGCATAACAGTGAATGAAGTGTGCATTATTGCAAACTTCTTTAATTTTAGCCCGAACTCCCCCTTTTTTTCCTTTCATGACATTTGCGCCATCAAATGTCTGAGCAATTAGTTTCTGCTTGTTTCCTTCGAGAAGAATATCTAGCTGATCTACAATGGACTTAGATAATCCTTCTGCCGTTTGATTTTCCGGAGTAAAGAAACCCCAGAAGCGCTCAAAGACTTCCTCATTCAGCTCGTATCTCAGAACAATAACCATTTGAGTGTATTCAGAAACATCAGTTGTGTCATCAGCAGGGCCGGATTAACCATTAAGCAAAATAAGCCCGTGCTTAGGGCATCAAGGGAAGGGGGGCACCACAGAAATTTTCCATTGTCGGATTTACCATGGATTTATTATACTATTATGGAAAACTGATGAGTGGGTAGTTGGGAGGTAACGAAAATGGTTCACTGAGTAGGTAGGTAGTTAATCTAACAATTATTAAATTCCTTTTATGTCAATAACTGGGTAGATGAAACCAATTGGTTGCTCACCAGAGTTATTCTCCACACTAGTATTTATATACTGTGTGAGAAGAGCGTGCTCGGTAATGGAGATACATTACCGCTCAACCAACCGAGGAAAAAACCAAGACAACGCTGGTGGAAAAAGCCCCGCGAAGAGGAGAACAAAGGAGTACGAAAACGAACAACGGGGCGAGAGGACGCAAGGGTGAAGGGACGAGAACAGACAACGAAAAAGATCCCCACCAGCAAGTACGCTCTCGACAATTACACAACCGGAGAACAGAGACTCCAATAACTAACAGTAAGTGACTAATTGAGTTTTTAACCCAACAAGTTAATCACATTAAATTAAGCTGGGTCAGACAAGTTAGGCCTACATTGTGGCCTAAGACCCAGCATCAACTCATAGCTTAACAAAGGTGAAGGTAGATTGCCCTAACCTAACTTGGTGAGGAATCCTACTGTGGACCTCAATTTATCTGCCCGCTCTGGACCATTTCCGGAATCTCTAGGCTGACCCCTCTAGGCTAGACTTGATCTACTCTATAGTTAGACTGGAGATATACGGGGTGGGTTAATTGTGGACCAATTCATACAGGGCATTTTTCGCATTGGTGGTCCGTGTGTGGGGAATTTACAAACCCTAACCTTACTTAACAAAAAAATTGCAGAATTAGGCTAAATGGTCTAGCCTAAGCCTAAGCCTAAGCCTAACCTAATCAAGCCTAATTAGGTCTACAACCTAGGGCCTAACTAGGAAACATTTACATTTAAGGAGTCTCATTCTCTTATAAGCTTAGACCTGAGTGACATAAGTACTTGGGGGGATTAAACCAAATTTGAACTTGACTGTTTTGTCTGTGCTCTCTCTTCTCTGGTAATTTCTTCTTGTCCTCTATTTCATTACGATCCCCAGTTAAACAATTTTGACTTAGACATGGACAGTGCGGAATTGAAACAGTTAAAAAAGAAAAGGGGGGCAAAGTTGGGAGCTGTTACAAAGGCTGTGAACACTTTTAACAATATTACACAACCAGGTAAGGAAAATATAGAGAGTGTAATTCTTAAATTGGAAACTAAAAAGAAGGAAATAATAGCCATTAATGAGAGTATTTCAGAGTTAGTTGAATCCGAAATGGCTGAAGAACAATTGATAGACCTTTATGCTGATGATGATGATCAGGTAATCTCAATTGAACAGCAAATAAGGAGACTACGGTCTCGTTTGACTGACTTAACACCAAAAAAACCTAATTCTGATTTTAATCAAAGTAGAGCTAACCTTCAACAAAATTTAAGTGGCATGCTAAATCCTGAGTCACAAGAATTGAGGGCTCAGTTACCCATTTTGCTAGTACCAACATTTGAAGGGGACACGGTACAATTCCCACCTTTCATTGACAAATTTGAGAATTTAATAGGTAATAAACCTTATATTTCAACTGTTGAAAAGTTTAGTTACTTAACTAGTTCCCTTAAAGGCCCAGCCTATAACCTGATAGCCTATTTACCAGCCATAGGGAATTCATATGAAGTAGCTATTGATCTCTTAAAACGTAATTACATTAATAAAGATGAGATTGTATATGAATTATCTCAACAAATTTTTGAATTTGCACCCATAAAAGATAACCATAGTGATATGGAAAATTTTTATACAAAATTAGAAGCTATTATAGGACAACTGGTTAGCAATGAGATAGATATTAAAGCTTCATCTTGGATTATACAAGGCATAGTACTTAGGTGCCTTCCTTTGAGGGTTAAAGATATTTTAATTCTAAAGACGGGAGAAAATTATCCTAATCTGGAAGATATAAGAAAACACTTCCCCAATATCCTAACTAATTACAAATTGAGAGATTTTCCAACACATAAGACCCAGACTATGGATAAACCAAAGACTGTTCCCAGAGACCAACTAGCTACAGCCAAACAGACAAAACTTGATACTGTAGAATCAAATGTGACCAACTATAATACACGAACACCTACATTACAGAACTTTAATGTAACTGCTGCCTCAACTTACACACCACATTGCAAATTTTGTGCAAGTAATGAATACAGTAGTACTGGGTGTGACAAATATTCAGACTTTAACCAAAGAGCTAAAAGATGTGAACAGTTGAACCTGTGTAAAAAGTGTACTGGCCAGGGACATTATAAGAAAGACTGTAAATCTAGGTTAAGATTCAAGTGTAAGTTTTGTAAAAGTTTACGACATGTCTCATCAATGTGTGATTCACCAAAGTGTCCAAACAATAGTACTCAAACTCAAAAGATACCTCCCCCAAACAAAGGTAATCAAGAAAATGCCACTTTCATGGACATTCTGTTTGTTCAAACAATGTAACAAGAAACACTGAGATTCTTTTACCAACTATTACTTTGGACTTAGTGAATAGTGAGGGTAGCACCACTCCAGTGAGATGTCTTATAGACTGTTGTTCTCAACAAACATTTGTTTCACAAAATGTAGTTAATAAATTGGGTTTGACACCAAGCCCGAATGAACAAAACCTCAATATTGCATCCTTTGTTAAGGATAACTCGGACAAAAATAGCTATAAGACAATTGACCTGGAACTACATTTAGAAAATAAATTAGAGAAAATTGAAGCAGTTATTATTTCTAAAGTAGGACAAAACAAACTGGTCATACCCAAACTAGAACAAACATAAATCATTTGGGAAAACACTACAAAATAGCTGATAGACATATCACTAACAACACAGTAGCTAACATTGAAATGCTAATAGGGGCAGATTATATTAATCTTATTCATAAGGGCATAGTAGAGATAGGTAATGGTATAGCTATTCAGACTCCATCAGGGATAGCCCCTTTGGGTGACCTATCAAAATACAACCTAGACCTAAACCAAAACAGTTCATGACCAACAAATACTATGTGCCTCAACTCAGTCCTACATAACACCTGTAAGAATAGCAACACTTTGAATAATATTATCTCAACTGAGAACATTAATTCATCATTATCAAATGAAACTTTGGATGAGGCAATTCAAACTTTATGGTTGCTAGAATCTGTGGGTATACATGACACAAATCAAACTTCAGAAGATCAGTTAATGGTAGAAAGATTTGAAGACACCATTCAGTGCAAAGACAATAGTTATTTTGTTGAGTTACCTTGGAAAATAAATTGTCCAACTTTAAGAGACAATCTCAAAGTAGCTAAAGGACATTTATATAAAGTAATGAAAAAACTCAAACAAGATAATAATATTAAAAAGTACAGTGATGTCTTCAAAGAACAGCTACAGAAAGGCTTCATTGAAGAAGTAACAAATAACCCTTTTAAAAAAGATGGTTGTCATTATTTAACCCACAGGGGGGTTTATCGACAAGATGCCCCAACAACAAAACTCAGAGTAGTATATAACTGTAGCCTCAAAGACAGTGATAAACACAGTTTGAATGATTGCTTGATTGAGGGTCCTAATCTCATTTCTGACCTTGTGAAGATCTTACTGAGGTTCAGGTTAGATAAATATGTCGTACAAAGTGACATTTCAAAGGCATTTTGAGAATAAATCTTAAAAATGAATATGATAAGAACCAACTTAGGTTCTTATGGTTCAAGGATCCATTTGATTTGAATAAAGGGTTCATAACCTATAGATTTAATGTTGTGTTGTTTGGAGCCAATTGCTCACCTAGCCTATTAGCATTGACAATTGGACATCATTTGAACCAGTTTAATAACTCTTTAACATTGAACTTCCTTTAGGAACATTTTTACGTAGACAATCTAATAGGCTCAACAACAACAAAATCTGAATTATCTGAAGTCTATGAACACTCTCAAAACATTATGCAACAAGGTAACTTTGAACTTAGAGAGTGGATTTCAAATGATGAGGATTTAAACAAAGAGATTTTAAAGGATAATAATGGTCTTACTGAGCCATCAGACAGAGTTAAAACTTTAGGTATGAACTGGTATTTGGATGCAACTTCTAACAGTCATGATTCAATCTGTACTAAAGGTTTTAAACTTGATGAGGAAGCAAATAAAGACAAATATTATCAGAGGCTTCCAAAATTTTTGATCCTATGGGTCTATTCCTGCCTTCAACAATAAAATCAAAGATTCTCCTCCAAGAAATTTGGAGGACAAATGTTGGGTGGGATGATCCAATAACAAATGAAAATAAAAAATCTTGGAAGAAGTTAGCTGCTGATTTAACAAAAGTGCAGAACATTAAAATTCAAAGGTGCTGTGGGTTTAGGGATAAGCCCCAGAGACTTCATGTGTTTGCTGATGCAAGCACACAAGCTTATGGGTGCTGTGCGTATCTTGTAAGCCCTACAGAAAGTCATCTAATTTATGCAAAAGGGAAAGTTGCACCTCTCAAACCTACCCGAACCATACCTCAATTGGAACTATTGGCTGCTACATTAGCCATTAAAACCATTTCATTGCTTAAGGATGCTTACCATGATGTGTACTTAACTCATATCCACATCTGGCTTGACAGTCAGATTTGTCTTGCCTGGATACGGAATGATAGCATTAATAGTAAGAATATCTTTGTAAGAAATAGGCGAAAAGAAATAGCTGAAGCTAATGAAAGCCTACAAGTAAACTTTCACTATGTTCCAACTAAACAAAATCCAGCAGACTTTCTGACCAGAGGTTTATCCTACAAGTTGTTGAAGTCAAACAAAACTTGGTTTATGGGACCAAAGTGGCTCTGTAATACAGACCAATGGCCTGTGGAACAGGTTAACTTGACATTAAATTTAATCTTTTCAAATGAAAAGGTTGAACCAATCACTAATTATGAAATTTATTCTGATTTCAACAAACTTGTCAGGGTTACAGCCTACTGTTTGAGGTTTGCTCACAACTGTTTAACCACAATTAACAAACAGCTAAATAAAAACAATCATAATTATACAGAAGTTGCAACCAAATACTGGATAGGCCATGCACAACAAAAAGAGTACAATAAAGAGTTAGAATTCTTAACTAATGGGAAACAAACAAAAGAACCTGTACCATCAGTAGTTGTGGATCTAAACTTGTTCAGAGATGAGGAAGGCCTTCTAAGGTGTAAAGGGAGATTAGACAAATCAAAACTGTCATACAAAAGCAAACATCCAATCCTTTTACCTAGATTTAGCTATTTGACAACATTAATCATCAGAAAAACACACAATGATGTATATCATATGGGGGTACCACAGACACTAACTACATTAAGGAAAACTTATTGGATACCCAAGGGAAGGATCACTGTTAAAACAGTCCTGAGTGAGTGTGTCACATGTAGGCGTATTCATGCTAGGCCCTATAGGAAACCAAATCCTCCTGCTTTGCCAGAGGAGAGAGTTACTCTCAACAGACCCTTTGAGACTGTAGGCATTGACTATACAGGAGCATTGACTGTAGGGGTGGGTGACACTGAACAAAAAATGTACATTGTACTGTTTACATGTGCTGCCTCACGAGCTGTTTATCTGGATGTTGTGGAGGACCTTACAGCAGAATCTTTTGTTGCTGTCTTTAAGAGATTCTGTGCACGACATTCAGTACCAAAGACAGTTTGGACTGACAATGCTACATATTTCAAAGCTGGTGAACAAGTCATCCACGACTTGTTAAGCAATGAAATCACACAATTATATATACAAAATTCAAACATAAAGTGGAAGTATATTCCGGTTGCCTCTCCTTGGTATGGTTCTATCTGGGAGAGGAATATACAAACAGTAAAGAATTGCTTGAAGAAAGCAATTGGCAAAAAACAGATACACTTATTTGGGTTACTCACTCTCCTGGCTGAGATTGAGAACATCATTAACAATAGACCACTCACTTATGTGAGTGACAACATTAATGACCCGGAACCATTAACTCCAAATCATTTGATTCGGGGAGAACAAGTTAGTCTCCTGCCGGACTACAATATAGACTCTTCAGAAGACCCAAACTGGACTCAACGACATAATGAACTCCAGACTAAGTTACAACATTTAACTAGAGTTAAAGCTCATTTCATTAAACAGTGGAAAACTGAGTACTTGATGGGTCTAAGGGAGAGACATAAACAAATGACTAAGAAGGATTGGTCTGACACAATTAAGGTAGGGGACCTTGTTCTCATACATGACAGTACTCCAAGACAATACTGGCCTCTGGCTAGAGTTTCAGAACTCAGACCAGGGGCAGACGGGGTAACAAGAGTGGTCAAATTAAGGACTTCAACGGGTGACACAACAAGAGACATTTCTCTTTTGTACCCTTTAGAGGTACACTGAACTTCCAGTAACTATTCCTTTGATAGTAGGAGTGGTAACGCATCCTACTACAACATTGACAGACACAAGACCTCCGCGACAAACAGCATTAAAGGCGCGACTATTTTTACAACAAAAAATAGATGCTGGGGAATTGTAATTTTATCTTCTAACTTTCATTTTTTCTTTTCTTATGGTAAAGACCATAGACAGTTTCATCCTATGGATGTATATTTTCTCTTCTAATTAAATGCTACACCTTCTCCATGAGAAGGTGAGGATAGGCACTGTTAATCAGATTAACAGGCATTTACAGTTAAATAGTTAGCTAGTCTACACTCAGACATAAAAATTGGTGACAATGACACCAAAATTTTTATCTCCCGGGGCCCCCAGTATATGGAAAACTGATGAGTGGGTAGTTGGGAGGTAACGAAAATGGTTCACTGAGTAGGTAGGTAGTTTATCTAACAATTATTAAATTCCTTTTATGTCAATAACTGGGTGGATGAAACCAATTGGTTGCTCACCAGAGTTATTCTCCACACTAGCATTTATATACTGTGTGAGAAGAGCGTGCTCGGTAATGGAGATACATTACCGCTCAACCAACCGAGGAAAAAACAAGACAACGCTGGTGGAAAAAGCCCCGCGAAGAGGAGAACAAAGGAGTACGAAAACGAACAACGGGGCGAGAGGACGCAAGGGTGAAGGGACGAGAACAGACAACGAAAAAGATCCCCACCAGCAAGTACGCTCTCGACAATTACACAACCGGAGAACAGAGACTCCAATAACTAACAGTAAGTGACTAATTGAGTTTTTAACCCAACAAGTTAATCACATTAAATTAAGCTGGGTCAGACAAGTTAGGCCTACATTGTGGCCTAAGACCCAGCATCAACTCATAGCTTAACAAAGGTGAAGGTAGATTGCCCTAACCTAACTTGGTGAGGAATCCTACTGTGGACCTCAATTTATCTGCCCGCTCTGGACCATTTCCGGAATCTCTAGGCTGACCCCTCTAGGCTAGATTTGATCTACTCTATAGTTAGACTGGAGATATAAGGGGTGGGTTAATTGTGGACCAATTCATACAGAGCATTTTTCGCACTATTATAATCGCGGCTTATAGCCTATAAGCTGTTGAAAACTGAATTATATATATTCATATATAGTATTTATTTTTTTTCATTGTTTGAATTTGTAGTGAACAACAACCCTTTTGAGAGAATAAATATATTTCGTTGTAATCACACACTTTACGCTTTGCGTTATTATTTTGTTTATATCAAATCTTTGAGCGCCATATTAAAAATACATATAGATTAAATATTTTCGTGTGCTATAGGAAGTTATTCTGAACGTGTGATTTGTGCATATAATATTAAATATATATTTTACATAATCATTTGGTATTGTTTTACAGAAAGATTTAGGTTTATAGAATTGTAATATAAATTAATATTAAAATAAAAGAAACTATAAACTCTCTATATTGCTGTTGTATCAAGTGATGTTTATCACGGCCATTATAATAATAAGATATACTGACCTAAGTTAATTAGCGTTGAAGAAGTTTATCTGTTGCTCTCTCTTCTTCTCTAGGGTAAGTCTATGAAGTGTACTTTATTTGTATATATAACAATATTTTATCATACACGTATCTTTATTTTATAATTTATTTATCTATTGTCATAACAGTATAAAAGAATTTAGATTGTAATAACCAGAGTGAATAATTTGTAATGTATATATAACATCAAACGTAGTTAGGACAATTTAGGCCCTAAGCAAATGTTCATATTTCCTATAATTAAATATTGTGTTTTAAATAAATAAATAAATGTAAATATAAAATGTGGCTCGTTAATAGTGAAATGTTAATATTGATATTTTTATAGATTGCGTATTATTAATTCTAATGTTAAGTATTTTTATTTTATAGGTTTCGGTTCCTTCTTTCGGTTCCTTCTTTTGGTTCCTTCTTTCGATTTGATTTGTATTCAACATTTCGAGTTGATATTTCGGTTGAGTTATATTTAATTGCCACTTATATTTAAATTGCCACTTTGGTTGTGTACGGTTCCCATTTTGTCTTTCTGAGAATAAAAGAACAAAGCCAAGATTGTGATATGTGTAACTGTGTTGATTGCCACATAATATACAAATAAAATATTCTTTTTATTTCTGTATTTTACAGACCCCAAGAACCAAGATGAAACGTGTTCAGTTAAGTGGTGCACAAAAGCGAAAACTATCAAAAGAGAAACAAGAGAAGACTTTGGATTTAGAGTCCAAGACTGCAAAGCTGACTGATTTCTTCACACAAGTTCCACGACCACAACGTCAACATGATATACCGATTCTGAATCAAAACCAATCTCCGTCATCAGAAGTGGACACAAATACCACTTTGATCACTTCAAAATCAAAATATGATGACGTTGGAATCACCGAGGTGTCACAAGCAGGTTCATCTACCACATGTCTCACTACTGATCTCACTTTGCCTGTAAATTCTCTTGATACCTCTACTGCAAATGTTGATTCAAGTTGCTTTACAAGACATTCTGGGGTTGAAATAATTGCTGAAAATGAAAGTTTAGTGGACCATGGTGATGGTGGTGAAATGAATCAGTCTGCAGAAGATGAAGTAAATATAGCAAAAGATCCAGGGTTGTGGCTTGATTTCTCTGCTGATGATGTGGCTTATTGGATTGCTTGTGGACCCAGTGACTGTCAACACCACAATGGGCCATTTGACAAGTCTTACCGGCATTTCAGTAGTGGCAAACCAGCAAGATACTGTTCACAAAAACTTTTCGTTGGGACAAAAGCCAATGGTGAGAAATACAAGAGAGAGTGGTTATTGTATTCACCATCAACAGGATCAGTTTACTGTTATGTTTGTAAACTGTTTGCTCCTAAAAATGTCTCACATTTTGTTATAAGAGAAGGGTTCAGTGACTGGCGAAATACTATTGTAATTGATCATCATGAAAAAAGCACTACTCACCGAGACTCTATGCTAACATACTTAACTCGCAGACAAGGTGCGGGGTTGGGACAACAGTTGGAAAAACAAATTCAGGAGAGTGTGATTACTGGGAACATGTCTTGAGGCGTGTCATAGCTGTTATTTGTACGTTAGCTGAACGTGGCTTGTCTTTTCGAGGAACAGAAGAAAGATTTGGATCATTGCAGAATGGGAATTTTTTAGGGCTGCTTGAGCTCATAAGCCGGTTTGATCCATTTTTAGCAGGTCACATTTTGAAATATGGAAATTCTGGCAAAGGAAATCCTTCTTACCTGTCCAAAACCACCTGTGAGGAACTCATTCAACTAATGGCTCAAAAGGTCCACGCACTCATTGTTGACGAAGTAAAATCTTCTGGTTATTTTAGTTTGTCAGTTGATTCAACACCAGATCTATCACATATCGATCAGTTAAGTGTTGTACTTAGGTACTTAAAAGATGGACAGCCTATTGAACGCTTTTTAACCTTTCTGAAAATGAAAAGCCATACTGGTGAGGAAATGGCAAATCAGGTGTTGCAGTACTTACGTGAAGTTTGTAAGCTAAACTTTTCAAAATGTAGGGGTCAATCTTACGACAACGCTGCCAACATGTCTGGGCGTTATAAGGGGATGCAGCAAAAAATTTTAGAAACAAACAAGTTTGCTATATATGTGCCCTGTGCAGCCCATTCACTAAATCTGGTAGGCCGAAGTGCTGTTGACTGCTGTCAAGAGGCGGTTAATTTCTTCTCTACAGTGCAGTTGCTCTATACCTTTTTTTTAGCCTCAACCAGCAGGTGGGAAATTCTTAAAGGTTGTATTGGAAATGAAAGTGTCTTAAAATCCCTCTCTGATACCAGATGGGAGGCACATGCTATGGCAACAGCAGCAATTTTGAAATCTTTCCTTAAAATTTTAGAAGCGTTAGAATGTATAGCTGAAGACCAGTCACAAAAGGGAGACACTAGAAGAGAAGCAAATAATATTGCAAATAAGATGCAAGAGCTAGAATTCGTTTTTATGTTGAATTTTTGGGATGAGATTTTGCAAAATTTTCATAGAGTAAGCAAAGTTCTACAGAATAAGGATGTGAACTTAAAAACATGTGCAGATCTGTATGGATCATTAGCTGACCAACTGTGCACTTCACGAGATGAATTTGAAAGATATGAAGCAGCTACAAAGGAAATGCTACCAGATGTTGATTACAAGGCAGCTCAAACTCGCAAACGTATCAGAAAGAAGGTACCCAATGACGGAGATGCACCAGAAGTATATCTGAATGCCAGAGATAAATTTCTTATCACCACCTTTTACACAATTGTTGACAAACTTGAAACTGAGATGAGAAGAAGAGGAGAGATATACAAAGAAATAGCAGAGAGATTTTCTTTTCTAAGTGATGTGCCACATAATGTCACCACTTCATCATCTACTGAAATTGAAAGGTATTCTCAGGGTTGTAAAAAGATGATTGATGCTTACCCAGAGGACTTGAACACTAATTTCTCTGCTGAGCTTCAGCAGTTTCACTCATATGTGTGCCATAAGTTCAGTGCAAAAAAAAATGTAAAAACAAGATTCAGTCATGCTGAACTTTATAAAATAATTGTAGAAGACAATATTGAGTGTGCCTTCCCAAATGTAGAAATTGCCTTTCGTATATTTTTAACATTAATGGTCACAAATTGCTCAGCTGAGCGTTCATTTTCTCAGTTGAAGTATATTAAAAATACCAACAGAACAACTATGCAACAAGGCAGGCTGGATGCCTTATCTCTACTAAGTATAGAAGCAGATGTGTTACGTAAGATTAGTTTTGAGGATCTGATCAAAGACTTTGCAATTAAAAAAAGTAGGAGAAAACTTTTCAAATATAAATGAAGTGGAAGTATACAAAAATAAACATTATTTTCCATCTTACTGTAAGTTTTGTTTCATTTCAAAAAAAAATTTTATTTTATGGTTTATTTTTGTTTATATTTTGAATTACATATATATGGGGCACCAAAATCTTTTAAGTGCTTAGGGCCTCTAAAGGTCTTAATCCGGCCCTGGTCATCAGCCATGACCGCCACAAACGCAGCTTCTTTAATTTCTTTTTTATTTTATTGCGGGATACCTGCAGCACATAGTCAAGAATATCATTCTGAATGGTTTTGGAAACGCCCTTGAAGACTGTGTTGCTTTCTAAATGTTTTTTCAAATCGAGATCTAATTTTGATGCGAAATTAATTAATCCCCTGAATACACCTGGATTTGCCGAATCATCTTTTTCATCATGTCCACGTAAAGAAATCTCAAAATTTCCGCAGAATTTAATGCAGTCTATTATTTTCGACAATATTTCACGATTTTTGGTAACTGTTATTATGTTCGCTAATCGAGAGTTTGTAAGCCTCACTAAGTTTTTCTTTGATATTTACCGTTCCTAAAAGTGACAGGGAAATCACATTATCAATATGCTTCTTTGAACGCTCATGCTTTTCAGTTTTTTCTTTCATTTTGTTTATATTTGTAAAACCACTTTTTGTCCTCGTCAAGTCACCACCGAGTAGTAGACACGGGGAACAAAATAATGCATTTTTAACTTTACAACCACAAAGCCAACTTTTCTTTGGTACCATTCTGAATTAAAACTACGAATATATTTCTTATTGTTACTTATCCCGGGCTGAGATATTTGAATTTCTGGTGTAGGGCGTCCTTCAGTTTTAATAGCTATTTTTTCTTGAAGAGATAACTGTGAAAAATTACGAGACTGAATTTTACTCACTGTTACCCAACTCACTTCTGGGGCTAGCGCAGCCATGATAATAGAATAGGCGCCTAGTTAAAATTTCAAAAAACAAAAAGTCACTTGCGAAAAAAATATTTTAAGAAATGGAAGCTATATTGTAAATAATCCAATTATTATATAATTAACTTCAATCTCACGACAAAAAATAAATGATAACGAATCATTGATAAATGCAATTCGGAAATTAAATTTCGAATTAGCAAACGATACAGCAACACAACTACCACGTCAAACAAACAAATCGGCACTGCTCTGTCCACAGTGCTTTGGATCCTCTTAAATCCGCGATTCTGACTCGCTCTTCGTACGTCCGCCACCGAGGTTTCAAGCGTTTCGAACAAAATCTGGAACTGTTAAGTACGCAGTTCCACGGGAAGGCTGAAGCTACTTTCGTGATTCACTCGTTCGGCATTGAAATAGTTTAAGGAAAAAAGGATATAATCTGATTTAAAAACTCAAAGTTCATTGAAAAAAACAATCAGAGAGGCTATTTTAAATATTTAAATATAAAGATCATAAGATCATGGGGGTGCTGCAGTTCCACAGTGCCTACCTGCGAGCCGCTCCTGGAAGAAAGAGAAATAATTTTTTGTCTAATATTGAATGATATAATTAAACAAATGGAAGCTAGATATAATGACTTAAAAAATTTGCGGTTTATTACTTTAGTTGATAGTAAGAAGTTTGCCGAAATCGAAATGGCTAGTCAAGTTGATAGGGAAGCACAAGAAAGTTTAGAAAAGAATTATGCTAACTTCTTTGATTTCGTAAGACTAAAAGCTGATTTGGCTGGAATCTATAATGCACCAATGTTACGAGACAAATCTATTAAAGATTTGCTTGTCTTCATTTTTAAAAATGAACTGGAACAAACATTTCCTGAAGCAGTGAAACTGCTGCAATTAGTCCTTACAATTCCAGCTACAACTGTTTCAGTTGAGCGAACATTTTCAGCTTTAAAAAGAATTGAAACATGCACTAGGAATCAAATGACACATGAAAGGCTTTCATCGCTTGCTTTAATCTCTATAGAAAAAGAAAGGTTCATGAAACTGGAACAAAGTACTACACACAACTTTTATGACATGGTTACAGAAATATTTCTTCAGAAGGAGAGACGAATGGAATTTATCTACAAATAATGTAAGTAAATACTTATATAACTAAAATTTTATTTTGAACTTTTAATTTTTATTAATTACCGGGATATTAGTTGGTATAAAATAGCTATGAAATTCTGACCAGTTTTATTAAGTTGAGTAACAATGCGATGCATGCCTAATTTCTATATTTTGATGGTAATTATTGTTAATACAGTTTTCAGACCCTTTGTTGGCAATTGATTTTATTAGTGCCTACTGCCTACTCTGAGTTATTACGCACCACACGTCCCTGGTACATCTACAGTACATAGTACATTTACATGAATTATATGTACGGTGCTCAGGCTAATTGAGAAACAAACTTAAAAGAACCTTAACACAGTGTATTTTGCCTTTTGCCAAAACCAAACAGTATAAAATAAACTTTACTTTAGGGCCTATAAAACATAAAATAAAACAGGGAATTTGTTAGTTTGTGTACTCTGTCATATTTAATCAAAGAAGTTTGCGAAATCTCGAATTATATCATCGAAACTCAGTTGATTGGGGGGCCCCTCAAGCATGGGAGCCTAAGGCTTCAGCCTCAACAGCCTCAGTGATAATCCGCCACTGTCTACCACAAAATCTAACAAGTGATCGAAAATTACCATCATTCTCATGTGGTTCCCTATCAAATGATATAGGTCCCGAACCTCTATGTCCTCTCAATGGGATTCCTGTCTTCCACATAATATGATTGTCTCATTTATTGGAATTAACAAGTTCCTGTTATTCTCTCTTGTCTCCCCTTTTGTGGGGAGTTTATAAGTTGTATCTGATATTTTTAACATTCTGATTGCCTTTAATTTTTTATGAGACGTCATTACAGTAACTTTGTCAGAATAAAAACCAATGTCGTCATTTTGTGATTCCAATGAATCAGAAGCATTGAGTTTAGAAATTGAGTTTTCTTCAAATACTCTCTCATCTCTGCCACAAAAAAAAAAAATGCTGAGCCCATGACCAAAAAACAAAACAATAAAAGAACTATTGATACTAATGAGTTAACAACTATCGGTAACTAGTCAGAAAGAAAAACCTCTTCACTCTATCTTGTACCAGAAATAATAAATTGGTAGACTTACGATCAAGCCTCACGTTGTTAAAACAAATTATATTAGTTGCGAATTAGGCTTTGTGTAATAGGCCTAAATTGATTTTATTATAATTAGGCTCTTCGATAAGCCTAAGATAATTTGTAAAAATGATAGGCTCTAATTAACAAAAGTTAATAATAAATTAATAATAACAAATCAATCATTAGGTATAGGCTCTCAAACAGGCCTAAGTTATGAGATAATAAACTTAATAACTATGTATAGGCTTTTGAATTAAATAGACCTCAATAAAACAATGTAATATAGGCTATATAAATAGGCCTCAATACTACATGTACTCTTTCGATAAGCCAAATCTATATGAATACCCAAATGTGTAAATGTATAAAACTCTACGGTCCAAAACGAGTTCGTCTCTGATGAATTGCGTTCTAATGATGAACCCAAAATTCCTTAGTTCGGACATCACAGAGTGTGCAATCCTTCATACGCGGAGTAACCCCATGTAATCCGCAGTAACCCCATGTAATCTGCAGTAACCCTATGTAATCCGAAGTAACCCCGTGTAATCCGGTGTAACCCCCTATAATCTCAAATTAAATCATTAAATACGATATGTATATGAAAATATGCTCATCGCATGAATTCTTCGATCCCCCCACCTCCGTTGTTGTCAGCATTACGCTATGCAAGGCGAGCGTCTATAAATACATTAGTCTTTTCATTTTTATTAATAAATTTTACTAAAATCTTTTACCATTCCCATAGATAAAGCATAATTGTGTCAACCTATATACCACCCATCTTCTCTTAGCCTAACCCACTTCCACACCAAATATCAACTGTCTCTGATCACTATTTATCTTCTTCCGAAAAATCACGTAAATTGATTGTTTCGAATATAAGATTCATTTGCGCTCTATAACTTCCTTCCCAATCGATTCCCTTTTGTACGGGCTCACCCTACCTTCACGCCGTCATCCTGGCGCCTCTAGGTCCTACAATTATGCTTTATTATCAAAAGAAAAATGTAGACTCCGCAGAGACTATTTCAATCGTGAGTGGTTCATCCCCAGAACTCTCCCGAGTCAAAATTTCCCAATCGTGGCTGTAAGTTGAATCTACCTCCGCCCAAATCTGAATGTCAGAAACTAGCATAGGCGCTTGCTGATAAACTTCTCCCGTAAGAGGGTGACCTTTAGTTACCTCGTCTCCGCCTACCCCGAGGTTTTAAAAACCCCGAGAGTGCCGGCAACGAGGTTCTTTGCTCCCTTGTTACTCCCAACCACGCAGGTGTCTGTGATTGATTCTGTGATTAATTGGTGCAGTGGCACTACCTCGTCCTTATCTAGTTAAACCCATTTTATAAATACTTAAACTCTGCCGCAGATTGTTTTTAAAAAAAGAAGCAGCATAAATTGTACATTGTGCTACTTAACTAATTTTAAGATTTATTTTATATTAAACCTCACCTTGAGAATCATATAACCTTCACTTCTTAAAGTTAAATAAATCATAAATTGTACATTGTGCTACTTAACTGATTTTTTTTTTAATCAGATAACTTTCACTTCTTAAATTTAACCAAATTTAATTGTTCTCATCAAAAGATTGTGAAATCGAAGTGAATTAATAAAAACCCTGTTAAAGTGAACTTCGTTGTTTCCATTCACCGCGAAACTCAATATAGATACAATGTTTTCTTCCGAAGTCTCCACCGTACTCCGTGAAATGAAATCAGGAAGCACTTAATGGTAACCTACCGAAACTTTACAACTAATCGAGGTACGAGTGGTCAGTGGAAACCACAAACATTATACGACAAGGCGTGTGAGCCTGGTGCGTCCACTAGTGTCGACGTGAGACGTGACACCTCCAAAGAGTTTTTTTTTGGAGTTCTCGTAACACAAGAGTGAAGTTGTAAATCATCCTTCCAATATAACTCCGACTCCAACGAAGGGGACCACCTCCGGAATTCATAGTCCATCGTCGTCTTCTACATTCAGCGACCCATTGGGGAACCCGCTCGACATGTGAGTTAGATATTAACACAGAACGATCACTCGAACATAAATTATGACAAATCCAAGTTATTATTGTGCCTACCAATTTAATTTCTAAAGAGATTCCCCCCCCTCCCCGCACTCTCATCAACGCACTTCCGGCACCTTATTTCTATCAATCTGCGATGCTGCTACGCGTCAATCTGCGGCAGGGGTGCTCGCCCCCCCATTGGGCCTTGTACCTGTGTCTATTGATGTGCTTATCTATATAACTATGTACTAAAGTTTGTACATACAGTTACAGAGATCTACAGATCTACAGAAGCTAAGGCTAACAAAGACCCTAAGATTCACTCTAAGGTTAGCCCGAGAGAAAGGAAAGAGTAGGGGGTTAAGAGAAGAAAATAAGGGGTTAAGTAAGTAGCAACACCTATCACTCATAGGTTAACATTCATTCAGAAAAAGAGAAAAAAGACTCACCATCATCATCCGCCGGCCACTGCCGACAAATCAGAAAAATAGTCGGAGAGAATAGGAAAGGGGTGAAAGATGAAAAGAAGTAAAATAAGAACACTTACAAACCATGCAAACACAGTCTTAACTCACAGTCATACCATGCAAACTACAGACATGCAAGTAAAGAGAGTTACAGACATGCAAGTAAGGAGAGGATAAAAAAAAAAAAGTAGGTAAAGTTAAACAAAAAGTGGGTTAGTTTACTTTACGAGCTACATCTACGTTCGTTAGTTAATTCTTTTTTTAAATTTTATTGGCATCACACGCTGGCATGTCACAAGCTGGCATTAATCGTCAACAGACTCATCCTCGACCACCACCCCAGAGCTCCTGTTACTAATTGTTTTTTTATTTTAAACAACGTTAATATTTTAAAATGCCTATCTAAACGGTTTTTAAACATATTAACGCTGGTAGAGTGAACGACTGTCGTAAAGAAGTTTTTAGCGATATTAGTAATGAAACGTCTGCAACGCAACTTAAATCCGTTATTACGAGTATTGCTGTTATCGAAAGTGAACAGTTTATACAAATTTACGTTATTGATGTTATTAACGATTTTGAAAACTTCAATAAGCTCCCCTCTTAATCTCCTAGTTTCGAGTGAATGCAAGTCTAACTCTTTTATTCTATCTTCATAAGGCTTGTTGCGCAATGACGGAATTAGTTTCGTGGCACGACGCTGAACCCTTTTTAACCTATCAATATCCTCGCGCAAATACGGGCACCAAAACTGAACGGCATATTCTAAATGAGGCCTGACTAGGGACTTGTAAAGGGGCAATATAATATCCTTCGATTTAAATTCGAGATTACGCGCTATGAAGCCTAACATCCTATTAGCTTTTGCACAAGACTCCAGGCACTGGTTCCTAACTTTTAAATCCTTAGATACGCGTAGGCCTCAATCTACTTCCTCGTCAACGCTCGCTAACTCTCTGTCATCCATCGTGTACGTGTAATTATTGTTACGAGAACCTACATGCAAAACTTTACATTTGTCTACGTTAAATTGCATCTGCCACTTATCCGTCCACTCCATATGTTAGAAAATCTAGAAGAGGAAGAACCATTGTTGTCCCAAGGCGATATAATGACTAAGCTGATTGATGCAGCATTGCTTGTATATATTAAGTTAAGGTGTATATATATCCATCTCATAATTGTAAGGTTAGTGAAAAATTAACTTAATTTAGAGCTAGCATTTTTTAGCTCTTGTGGCATCATTGTTTGGTCACACTGTTGGCATCATTTTGGGGCGCTGCGCGTTCTTTCTACTCGTTTGTGGGATGTCGTACGTACAGGGTGTGGTCTGTTAGAGAGCTCTCTTGCAATTCAGTTTGGTTGTTTAGATACAAGATTGTTGCATCGTGCAATAGTCCAGGTTGCGTTGTTGTTGCAAGGTTGAGAAAGAAGACCATAAATAGTACCCCTTTTGTTTATATTAAATTCATGTAACAAAGGTCTAAGGTAGGCCCGCATCGAGTCAGCAACCCTGAGGTAGGACCTAATAGGATCTCAAATCCGTAAGTTTTAATTTTAGCTTAACTTGGGCTGTAGGTAGCACTGGCCCTTTAGAATTTGGCCGTTCACGGCTCAGCTGGGATTTTGAACCCAACAAGTAAATAAATTAACATCGTCCTTCAGAACCGGATTCTACCCCAAAACTGAGTCAGTGACCATTTTTCGGCAAAGTTCTGATTGTGCAAATTGTAGCCCAAGTTAGGCCTAGACGGGTTGAGTATTATTGAATTAAGGTCCCAGGGTAGAAAGTTTGGTCGCCCAATTGCGAAACTTGGCCAGTCGTCTGTCGTTGTTTTGGCCTACATTTTACCGGTTTGGTTAATTTTCGGTTATTATTGAATTAAGGTCCCAGGGTAGAAAGTTTGGTCGCCCAATTGCGAAACTTGGCCAGTCGTCTGTCGTCGTTTTTGGCCTACATTTTACCGGTTTGGTTAATTTTGGGTTATTATTGAATTAAGGTCCCAGGGTAGAAAGTTTGGTTGCCCAATTGCTAAACTTGGCCAGTCGTCTGTCGTCGTTTTTGGCCTACATTTTACCGGTTTGGTTAATTTTGGGTTATTATTGAATTAAGGTCTCAGGGTAGAAAGTTTGGTTGCCCAATTGCGAAACTTGGCCAGTCGTCTGTCGTTGTTTTTGGCTTACATTTTACCGGTTTGGTTAATTTGGGTTATTATTGAATTAAGGTCCTTGGGTGGAAAATTTGGTATTCCATACTGGTGTTTGGTTAGTACCCCACCCAGCAATTCAGTTTATTTTAAAGTAAAATTTGCGTTTGATCAGTTTGGTTAAGTATTTCTGCCAATTCAGCTCATTTGGTATTGAGCCCAATTGTTGTTTGCATTGAAGATGAGTGCATCTGAATTGAACAAATTTATAAAAAGGAGAAGCGCCTACAAAGGTCTAATTACAAAGTTCATTGCCACTATAGATTCTGCCATAGAGCAAGAGGATTTACGCTTAGTGACTGCGCAGCTTTCCATATTAGAAACTAAAAAGGTTGCTCTAAGTGAGGTAAATGTTAAAATTGAGGCTCTTATAGAAGAGGATGAAATAGAAAATAACATAATTTACTTTGAAGAGATTATTGATGATATAATTAAAGTAGGCCTCCGAGCAAAAGAGTTTAGCAGCTCAGTACAGTTAGAGACCAGGTCTAATAATGAAACACAACACTCAACAAATGATGTTTGTGAAGTTAAGGTTAACAGATCTGTAGTTCAATTACCGAGGCTTGTACTCAAACCATTTTCTGGGAGTATTCAGGAATGGCAAGGATGGGCAGACAGTTTTCAATCAGCAGTTCATTCTAGTCAAGTGTTAAGTGCCGTGGAGAAGTTTAATTATTTGCGGTCCCTCTTGGAAGGGGAGGCAGCAAAGACTATAGCAGGATTAGCATTAACAGAGGCTAATTATAATGTGGCTTGGGATATATTAAAGAAACGGTTTGGTAAGCCAGAGATCTTAATTAAAAGCCACCTCCGTGCACTTTTAGCTATACCTCCTGTTAATAATCCTAATAGTGTCAAGGAGTTACGGCAGTTATATGATGAATTTGAAATTAGAACTAGGTCCCTGGACAACTTGGGTGTAGGAATGGAAAGGTATGGTATAATGTTGGTTCCTACACTGGAGTCTAAATTGCCTAGCTCAATTTGCTTGAATTAAGTAGGGGACACTCTGCAGAACATGTGTACATCCCCCTTCAGCAGATGTTAAGTCTTTTAGGCACAGAATTAGCAAGACGAGAGGGAGTTGAGTTTGCACAGTGGGATGGTAAACAAGGGGACAAAGGCAGGCACAGCACCAAAGTTTCCACAAAAAGGAATAGCCCAGGTACAGTGTCAGCTCTACATGCATCCTCTGAGAATAAATTAAAGGGAATCAAGGAATGCATATTTTGCGAAGGCAACCACAAGTCATATAAATGTGAGGTGGCTGAGGCTTTACCCCTTGAGGCAGTGGCGGTTCCTCATATGGGCAATATGGGCAGCCGCACAGGGCGGCATTTGTGGAGGGGCGGCATGAGCGCCTGCAAAAAAAATAAAAATAAAAATAAGAATAAATAAATAAAGAAATAAATAAAAATAAAAAATAAAATAAAATAAATAATAAAAGATCAATAAATATATTTTTATTAATAAAAAACCATCTATTGCATTTTCCATAAACCTTCCCATAAAAGACCTAAACAATGCAAAATGCTTCCAGATTAATATTATTGGGAATAAAGGCCCATACTTTAACATATGTAATGTTATTTTTCTGGGTTTGGTTAAATAGTGAAATGTATATTATTTATTACAGAACGAATCTTCACACTAAGCCACTAAGGTCTGTCAAATAACCGCAAATGGATAAGAAGAGGTCAAAGCTATCAGGTGCTCAGTTTAGAAAAAAGAGGAAAGAAGAAGAGGAGAAACGAGCAAAAGATAAAGGTATAGAGCTATGTCATCTACTCTTCACTGCTATATTGCACTGCTATTTTGTGATATAGCTTTCTGAGTCATTTGAAGTGTACTATTATGTATATAATTAGCCATTAACCAAGGAGGTTGTATTATTCATTTGTTTCCTATTCTAAAAGTTTAATAAATTGTGCTTAATAACATGTTAAATTAATTGTACTAGCCTATTCATGCATTGGTCTGTTATGTTCTATTTTACTATTTGCAGGGGCACTTTTGAAATATTTTGGAACACCCTCTGCCACTAGCCAGGATGAGAAGCCGTCTACTTCTGCCATTATTGAGGCTGAGGAGCCATCTACCTCCTCAGCCTCACATATGTCTCCACAAATGCAGTCTGATCCTGAGGATGAAGACCCATTTGCTTCTACTTCTCCCCGGCAGGACTCTTCAGGTGAGTTTGTGTGCACATATGTCTGTGAGTGTGTGCGTGTGTATGTGTGTGTGTGTGTGTGTGTGTGCATCCCTGCAAAGCATTTTGCAAACAGTTATAAATTATAATGTTATTATCACTGGGTCTGGGTTACTGGGTATGTGTGGTGTTTCACCACCATAATTCCATAACACCACCACCATAACAAAGTGCTGTGAATAATGTGTTATCTAACTTAGGTGTGTATACTAATGAGTAATGCTCTTGTTCTTTCTATTAGAAATGCCTGGAGCAGAATCGCCTCCTGAGGATGAGTCTCTGTCCACCGACCCTGCTAACTGGCCTTCAGTTCTGACTGAGAGAATTCGGACACAACTGGTTTCCAGGGGACCAAGTCAAGTACCATCTGACTTTGTATTCCCTAGAAACGACAGTGACGGAAGAAGTTTCCACCATCAATACTTCAGGAAGTCATTGGTTAGTGGGGAAAATATAACCAGAAGTTGGTTGGTCTATTCCTTAAAAAACAACAGCCTTTTCTGTTTCTGTTGTACATTATTTTCCGAGGAAAATAAATTTAACAAGTTTGGGACTCTCGGACCGGAAGCATGCAAGCTCATTGCTCACATCACATGACAACAGTTCAGAACACCTAAATTGTCAGTTGTGATTCGGGTTGTGTCACTGGAGGGGAAGCCCCCATATAAAGGAACATTTCATGGGGTTTTTGGAGGCAGAGGAGTCCACTGGTCAACATTTGGCATCTCTGATTCTGAAGAGACTGGAGGAGCTAAAAGTTCCTTTCATGGACTGTAGAGGACAATCATACGACAACGGGGCCAACATGAGGGGAAAAAACAAGGGTGTTCAATCCAGGCTCCTAGAAATTAATCCCAGAGCTCTGTTTGTTCCATGTGGGGCTCATTCTCTGAATTTGCTTGTGGCCGATGCTGCTAAGGGATCTATTGATGCCACAAGTTACTTTGGCATCTTGCAGAAGCTTTACAACTTGTTTTCAGCCTCCACACAACGATGGGCCATTTTGAAAAAACATGTGAACATCACATTGAAGATGTGGTCTGATACAAGGTGGGAAAGCAAGATCAAGAGTGTGGAGCCCCTGAGATATCAGGCAGCTGCAGTGAGAGATGCACTGATCGAGGTGAGGGACCACACCAAAGACTCTGTAATAAAGGTCGAGGCTCAATCTCTGTCAGAGGAGGTTGGGTCATACCGCTTCGCCATTTGTTCAGTGGTGTGGCATGACCTGTTGTGCCAAATTCAGCATGTGAGCAAGCAGATGCAGTCTCCTAGCATGCACGTTGATGTTGCAGTAAATCTCCTAAAAAAAAACAGAGAGAGGTCTCCGCAATTACAGGGCAACAGGTTTTGTGGTTGCACAAATGGCAGCCACAGATATCTGTGAACAAATGAATGTGGAGGCTGTGTTAAAACAAAAACGGCTGAGGTCCACAAAGCGGCACTTCTCCTATGAAGCATCTGATGAGCCCTTGATTGATGCTTTGAAGAAGCTGGAGGTGACATTTTTCAATGCAGTGGTTGATGCTGCAACATCAGCCATTCAGGAAAGATTTTCCACGTTGGAAATTGTGGGAGAGAAGTTTGGAGTGCTGACACATTTCCAAAATCTCACATTTGAGGAGCTGACAGAACAATGTGTGAACCTTAGTACTACACTACACTTTAAGGGACAATCTGACTTGGATGGCAGAGAGCTTGCACAGGAGCTGAAGAACTTGCCTGACTTGCCATCAAAGACCATATCCTTGCTTGAACTGCTGACATTTATCCATGAAAGGGAGCTCTCTGAAATATATCCAAATTTGTGGACTGCTCTCAGAATTGGTCTTACTCTTCCAGTCACTGTTGCTGAAGCAGAGAGGAGCTTTTCAAAGCTGAAGCTCATCAAATCCTACCTGAGGTCAACTATGTCACAGGAACGCCTTACCGGTCTGGCCATCATCAGTATAAATCATACAATTGCTGAGCAGATTTCATATGATGATTTAATTCATGACTTTGCATCAAGGAAGGTAAGAAGAGTCAGGCTTTAGATGGCAGTTGTGCTGTGGTGCAATTTATTTTGTTTCTTGTTCAAAGTGTAGCATAATAATTACCCTCTCTTAAGTGTCTTATTCTATTTATGTGATAGAGCATTTGTACAATTTAGAAATTTGATTCTCTAGTTTATTTATGGCAGTTGTGCAATTTAATTTGTATTTTTCCTGTTCATAGTATCATAATTACATTCTCTTAAGTGAGTTATTCTATTTACGTGATGAAGGATTTGTAAAATTCAGAAATTTGAGTCTTTGTTTTGGTTCTGAAGTTCCAACAATTAGTCCAATAAAAAGTTATTTTGTGAAAGAGTTATGTCTGTCCTTTATTTTGGGGGGATTCGAATGTGGTGTGTTGGCGAACAGGGGGGGGGCGCTGAAGGTGAGGTTCGCCCAGGGCGTCATGTAAGCTAGGACCGCCACTGCCTTGAGGAGAGAAAGGACAGGGTAACTAAGTCCACAGCATGTTTTAAATGTTTTTTGAAAGGTCATAGAGCAAGGTTTTGTAAGTTTAAAATTTTGTGCAAAAAATGTCATGGTAGGCATCAGCCATTATTGTGTGAAAACACTCCTAGTAGACCTACCCCAGAAGTAGAGACATCAGTGGCACATGCCACTGCTATGCAAGGGAGTAAAAGTAAAGGGGGATTATTGCAAACAACTGCAGCCTTATTAATTGGGAATGAGGGAGAAGCTACTGTAAGAGTGTTGTTTGATAGTGGTAGCCAGTGTAGTTTTATTAAGACCAGAATTTCCAGAAAATTGAAGTTTAAAGAACTTAAGAGGGAAAATTTAAGAATTTCTGGGTTTGGGGGTTCCGTTCAAAACCGAACCAAATTTAAGAAGGTAGAAGTTCTGGTTAAAGGGTTGTTACCGCAAAGTCCCACTATCAAGGTCCAAGCTGTAGAGATTGAGGAACTTTGTGCTCCAGTCACAACTTGTTTAGATATGGCATGTGTCCAAGAATTGCAAGTTAAAGGAATTAATTTGGGCAATAATAAGTTTGAAAGAACAGAAGATATTAGTCTTTTGATTGGAGCTGACTATTATTGGGACTTCATCACTGGTAATATTGTCCGCACATCTCGAGGCCCGGTAGCTATTGAAAGTAAGCTAGGCTGGATGCTACATGGTAGTTATTGCAATGAAATGGAAGTTAAGGCTCTTTTGTTAAGATTGAGGAGAACAGCCATGGTCTGGAAAGGCATTTGAAAGCGTTTTGGGAACTTGAATCTATTGGCATAAAGGACAAACAGGCAAGTACAGTGAACAATGATGTTTTAGAGCAATTTGAAAAACGGATTGGGTTTAGAGATGGTTGTTATGAAGTTGGCCTACCATGGAAGGATTCTTGCAAACCCGGTTCAAACCTTCAGCTAGCTAATCGGAGGTTGGAGACTTCATTGTACAGGCTAAAAAAAAATGAGGAGTTGTTAATTGAATACAATGAGGACATCCTAAGTTATGTAAGGGAGGGCTATGCTGAAAGGGTGTAAGGTGAGCTGGTGAGCCAGGAGGCACATTATCTGCCACACCATGCAGTGGTACGGCGAGACAAAACTACCACCAAACTGAGGGTAGTTTTTGATGGCTTAGCCAAGGACAAAGGTGGTGTGTCCTTGAATGACTGTTTGGATGCTGGGCCAAATTTAAATGCAGATTTATTTTCCTTGTTACTGAGATTCAGGTTTGGTAGAGTAGCATTGACTGCAGATGTGAAGCAAGCCTTTTTGCGGATAAAGTTAAAACCAGAGGACAGAGATGCAGTAAGGTATCTGTGGGTGGATACGAAAGACTTGTTGGAAAATGAACCTAAGGTTCAAGCATATAGAATGAAGTCAGTGTTGTTTGGCCTCAGCTCTAGTCCATTTCTGTTGGCAGCTACTATGCAGTACCATTTTAAGAAATATTCTGAAGTCTATCCTAACACTATTGAACACATAAGGAAAAATTTTTATGTTGATGTTGCTGTGTTCCGTGGATAATACAGAAATGGCTAAACAGATATTCATGGAGGCTAGAGCTATAATGAGGGAGGCTGGCATGGAGCTTAGAAAATGGCAGACCAATCATTCACAATTACAAGAGTTTATGAGTCATTCCTGTGTAGTACCTGATGCAGCAGAAAGTATTGAGGATTCTGGTATTAAGGAGTTGTGGGCAATAGACGCAAAGGTGCTAGGCATTGTTTGGCAGCAAGATGATGATTTGTTTACCTTCAATGGGAAATCTTTAGTAGGGCTGGCTGAGAATGAGACAAGGTGGACAAAACGTACAGCTCTTAGTTTGGCTTCAAAGGTCTTTGATCCTCTTGGATTCCTGGCTCCATTTGTGATAAAGTCAAAAATTTGGTTTCAGAGCCTCTGGAAATTGGACTTAGTTGGGACCAAGAGTTACCTGATCATATGGTGGTAAGGTGGAAATATTGGTTCAAAGAATTGGCACATCTTGGAGACATTGAAATCCCAAGATGGTACTTTGGAGAGTTGAACAATAGTCCAGACAATTTGGAGCTGCACATCTTTTGTGATGCAAGTGAGGAAGCCTATGCAACTTGTATTTATATAAGAGGCGCATTGCAAGAGGAAGTAAGTTGCAGGTTGGTTGCTGCAAAGAGCAGAGTAGCACCTTTGAAAAGGCTTTCTGTTCCAAGGTTGGAATTGATGGGTGCAGTTATTGCTAGTCGGCTTGCAGTTATAGTGCAAAAGTCTTTGGCCCTCTCTGAAATTCCAAGCTATTATTGGACAGACTCCACTATAGTTTGGCACTGGTTAAGAAGCCAGGCAAGGAAATGGAAACCATTTGTTGCCAATAGGGTGGAGGAAATTCAAGCGCACACAGATCCCAAACAATGGAAGCATTGTCCAGGCACCCAAAACCCCGCTGATTTACCAACACGAGGAATTTCAGTGAAAGATCTTGCACAGTCAAGTTTGTGGTGGAATGGGCCGGAGTGGCTAAAACTGGAAGTGAAAACTGGCCTTCTAATCAGCCTATTGTAGGAGAATGCCAGGCTGAAGAAGCATGGGTGAGTGAGGTGAGAAAATGCGCTGTGAACAGTTGTCAAGTTATGCAGCAGGACCCCATATTGAGGCTTGAGGACATTAGCAGTCTGAAAAGATTGTTAAGAGTGACAGCATGGGTATATAGATTTACCAACAACATTAAGGGAGAAACAAGAAGGGAAGGAATTCTGAACAGTAATGAGATTCAGCAAGCCAGGAAATACTGGGTGGTATATATGCAGAAGGAAAATTTGGTGAAGAGAGAGAATTGCTCACCAGCCATCCATTACAGGTTCTACCAACACATTCTGCGCTCAAGGGTTTGGATGTGTTTTTGGATCAGGATTTATTGAGAGTAGGAGGTAGACTACAGTTTTCTGGGCTTCCAGACGAGAAAAGACATCCAATTTTGCTACCTTCTGGGGGGCACTTTGTGGACCTTTTGATCCTGGATACTCATCATAAGCTGTTACATGCTGGAGTTAGAGAAGTGATAATAGAGATCAGAAAACAGTTTTGGATTCCTAAAATTAGACAAGTAGTAAAAAAGGTCGAGCATAAATGTGTGGTTTGCAAGCGTTGGAGTGCAAAGCCTTATTATGAAAAGGTGGCTCCACTTCCAAGAGAACGGTGTGTCTATACTGCCAAATTTAATGTAGTGGGAGTAGACTTTGCAGGGCCAGTCTATGTGTATGAGCGAGGGGAGTCTAACAAAGGTTATATATGTCTTTTCACCTGTGCTACCACCAGAGCAATCCATTTGGAGTTGGTAAGCAACTTAAGTAGTGATGTATTTCTTTTGGCCTTTAAAAGGTTTGTGAACAGAAGGGGTTTCCCAAATAAAATCATATCGGATAATGCAAAAACCTTCAAAAGGCTGCAAAGGAACTCCAAGAAATTTGGTCCTTGCTAAAAGAGGGAGTTTATTGTTGAGAGAGCACCATGTGGGGAGGATTTTGGGAAAGGCTAGTGAGAAGTGTAAAGTGTCCATTAAAGAAACTTTTAGCTAATGCTCATTTGAGCAAAGAAGAATTCTGCACTGTTTTATGTGAAGTAGAAGCAATGGTGAACAGTAGGCCTATCACTTTTGTTTACAACAGTATGCAGGATGCAGAGCCATTGACACCAAATCATTCTTTGTGGTAAACGATTAACATCAAGCCCCAGTGTGCCAGAAGACTTGCAGCCTATCCAGAGCACTCAAGGAGAGTTAACCAGACGGTTCAGGTACCTTGAAGAGCTACAAGATCAGTTATGGAAGAGGTGGCAGATGGAATACTTGCCAGAACTCAATTATTACCCATCAGGCAAGGTAAAGGGCTCCAATGCAAATTGTATCAAGGTGGGAGAAAGTGGTAATGATTGGGGATGAAAGACCAAGGCAATGCTGGAAGCTTGGCATAATTGGAGAGTTGTTTTTGGCAAAGACAATTTAGTTAGGTCTGCACTGGTAAAGACTTCAGGAGGAAGTTAAAGAGACCTATACAAAAACTCTATGCTTTAGAAATCAGCAAAAACACAGATAGTCAAGATGAAACATTTGAGTTACAGCCTCATGAAGAAGGCTTGGCTAACCTTGCAGAAGGTAATGACAACAATGCCTCTTCGGTGGGGAGTGTTAGAAAATCTAGAAGAGGAAGAACCATTGTTGTCCAAGGCGATATGATGACTAAGCTGATTGATGCAGCATTGCTTGTATATATTAAGTTAAGGTGTATATATATCCATCTCATAATTGTAAGGTTAGTGAAAAATTAACTTAATTTAGAGCTAGCATTTTTTAGCTCTTGTGGCATCATTGTTTGGTCACACTGTTGGCATCATTTTGGGGCGCTGCGCGTTCTTTCTACTCGTTTGTGGGATGTCGTACGTACAGGGTGTGGTCTGTTAGAGAGCTCTCTTGCAATTCAGTTTGGTTGTTTAGATACAAGATTGTTGCATCGTGCAATAGTCCAGGTTGCGTTGTTGTTGCAAGGTGAGAAAGAAGACCATAAATAGTACCCCTTTTGTTTATATTAAATTCATGTAACAAAGGTCTAAGGTAGGCCCGCATCGAGTCAGCAACTCTGAGGTAGGACCTAATAGGATCTCAAATCCGTAAGTTTTAATTTTAGCTTAACTTGGGCTGTAGGTAGCACTGGCCCTTTAGAATTTGGCCGTTCACGGCTCAGCTGGGATTTTGAACCCAACAAATAAATAAATTAACACCATAATCCTATTTACATCGTCTTGGAGCCTATTTCTATCGTCCTCGTTAACAACCTTACCGCCTATTTTAGTATCGTCCGCGAATTTTGACATGTTACTAGTCAATCCTACATCTATGTCGTTAATGTAAATTACGAATAGCAATGGGCCTAACACTGAACCCTGTGGAACACCGCTACCTACATCCAACCACCCCGATTCACTACCATTAAATTTGAAGTTCTCAACCATCCAGCCTACAGTCCAGACCTGGAACTTTCGGATTTTTACCTGTTTAGACCACTAAAAGATGCTGTGAGAGGTCAGCGATTCCAAGGCGATGATGACCTGAAGGAGGCGGTGCATGACTGGCTACGCACACAGCCAAAAACATTGTTTTGTGATGGCACTGGGAAGCTTGTAGATCGCTGGACTAAGTGTATTGAGAAACAGGGAGACTATGTTGAGAAGTGATGTGTTTATAATCTATCAGATGTGAAAATAAAAAGTGCGGATACTTATTGAATTACTTCGTATTATATTATAGCAGCTCGCTCGGAGCTGGCTTATGTTACGGCGATGCTTTAAGCAAGGAAGATGTCCTTTATTTTTCTATAAGTTCTGAGTGAAATCCTCTTAATATAAAACCTAATAACTATGAAAAGGATAGGCCTATTCCTTCAAGTATTTAAGTGTAGTGACTGCTTGTATTAATTATATCAAAGCAACTCGTTATGTAACTCCGTACCGCGGCCCTACATCGAAAAACATCGTCGCGTCTACGAACAGAAGCGAGGACCAACGAAATAATAAGGTAAGGCAATTTCTTTTTTTACCATTAAGCAGCGCAAATACCGAAGGCAAATAAACATAAAGAGGTCCTTTGAAGACCTGCATATACATAACTTTCTAACGAAAAAACGTAGGGCTTTTGCCGTTAACTCTCCAATGTAATCTGCTGGAAATTTCCAACGGATGAGGGTAACAGGCAATCAATCCATAGCCCCTATAGTTTTTTCACATGGTGGCCCGTGTATTGAAAAATTTATTATTTAGATTGATATATATTATTTTTATTTAGGTGTAGTATTAAGGTTAAGTTTACTTTAAATAGACTCGGTAATTATAGAAATAATAATGGCCTATTTAGACACTGTCAACACAGCTACAGACTTTTTCACTGTAGGTTGCAGTGGTTTTCAGGTTAAATTTGGTCAGCAGCCAGATTACTAACTATGGTGAAGCTAAATTCATCAAAATTAATTTAGACTTACCAAAAATGAAGTTGCCAGTTGAACGTTACCCTTTCAGTTTCTAACTGATTCATAAGTTTCATTTAGTTTCCAGGTTTTTAAATTTCGTTGTTGTTTTAGGTTATCGTTTAACACACTGCTAGGTTATTTATTTGTAGGGGCTATTTCCCAGACCTAGGTTTTGCAGGTTAAGTTAGGCTAGGGCTGGATTGCCCTTAAGTTTTTGGTTTTAAAGGTTTAAGGTTTAGAAGGTTTTATTTAAGTTAAGTTAGGGCTATATTGCCTTTAGGTTTTAATAGGGGCTATAACAGCCATTTAATTATTGAGTTAGGGCCGTTGTAGCCCGGTTCGAGTTTCGTCTAGGTACCTAGTTTTTCTCTTACCTTAGTTATTTTCTTTAACTTACTTGCACCTAGTTCTGATAGGCCTCTATTTAGTTAAACATGGGTTTTGATTAATTGCAGTGGTTATTAATTAAGGATACGATTTAATTAAAGGTTGTTAGATTTGAAGGTTGACTCAGTTTCCCGGTTTGGGTAACCACGAGCATTTTAATTTTTTTGAGAAAAAAGGGGCCCGCTTCATGCGGTCAAAAATTTTCAAGACTGGCAAAGCTCCGTTTTCTTTGTCCCAGAAACTTTTTTTTTTCCTTCTTTTGGTTAATTAGGGAAACCCAACTTCACTAGTTGGTTAGAAACGAGGGTTTTTATTTTTATTTATTTTGTTTATATTTGGAAATATATGCGGTTATTTCTAACCACTTTTTTCAACATTCCCCCCAAGGGGAAAAATTTACCCAGAATTGTATTCTTGGGAAATTTTATTTATTTATTTTTGAATGAAAATGACATGCTCTTCAGAAAAGTTCCTTTTAGGTGAAATATGAAGATGAAAGCGTCTTTTCTGTAGAACGTTGGTCCTAAGTTATAGCTATTTACAATTATTTACAATTTTCTATTTGTGGTCTTCACAAAGATCCACTCTGTATTTTCCTTTGCAGTTCTTCCCGAAATCTAACTGCAGCTTGTCTTTGTGGTCGGGGTTGAGTAGCGGCAGTAGTAGTGTCAGGAGAATCTACAGTTCCTGATTCGTGGAAGAATTTTCCAGTTCTTCCAGGTCAATATTGGCTTATCAGTTATTTCCAGTGGGTATAACCGATATATGTGTCTTCTGGAGAGATGACCATTGGGTGTTTTTACAGTTACATGCCTGATTATGCCATCTTCATCTGGGTGTAATGTTTCAATTACAGCAATCTTCCAGAAGTATTTGGGATTCATAGAATTTTCATCTAAGAGACATAGTTCTCCTACTTTAGGTTCTTTACTTACTGGTTGTTTGTGTTGTTGGTATTCTTTTTCCCTCAAACTACTCAAATATTCGTATCGCCATCTTTTTTGATTTCTTGAGATTGTTTAGCTCCCTTATGAAAGTAATCCAGTATTTTCTTTCTTTCTTTGTCCTCTGTTGTTGTCATATAATCAGCATCCACCTGATCGTCTTCATTAACAGCTTCTTGGGTATCATTAGTGGTTAAAAAGTTGAATTTGGTATTGTCATACCCAAAAAGCAACTTGAAAGGAGTTAGTAGATCAGAGGAAGGATCTTCATTTGAATTAACATAAGTGAGTGGTCTTGAATTAATTGTGTTCATTATTTCAAGAACAATTGTTTTTAGTTCAGTTAACGGGATTTTTCTTCCTTTTAGGGAGGTATAGAGGGCTCTTTTGACTAAACCCACCATTCTTTCAGCTATTCCTAAGGTTCTGGGTGAATAGGCTGCTGTAAATTTCCACTGGATACCATGATCAGAGAGGTACTGAGACACAAGAACATTTTGGAACCAATGTTTAAGGTAATCTTCAGATCTTTTGAAGGTGGATTGATTGTCTGAAATCAAAACCTTTGGAAGGGAGTAGTTTAAGGACAAATGGTAGAGTTCTCTTAAAAAGGTTTTAGCAGAAAGGTCAGTGCAGATGTGAAGGCTAGTGAATCTGGTGGCGCAGCAAGTGAACAATAATAAGTAGACTTTCATGAATTGGTTATTCTCATCCTGGACAGAAATTGGACCAACATAGTCAAGGGCAGTTTTTTCAAAGGGTTTTTCATAGCTTAAACGTTCCGTTACTAAGGGTCCAGTAGTAGGCACTTCATAAGCCATGGCAAAGTATTTTTGGCAAAACAGACATTGTTTCAGAACCTTTTTAACTACTTGCCTTATTTTGGGGATCCAGAATTCCTGTCTGAGGAAATTGCATGTGGTAGCTAAGGTTGCATGACTGGCTTTTGCATGACATTCAGTTACAATTAACGTTGTTAAATGAGAATTTTCGGGCAGTA
This sequence comes from Bathynomus jamesi, assembly GCA_023014485.1. Lineage (NCBI taxonomy): Eukaryota > Metazoa > Arthropoda > Malacostraca > Isopoda > Cirolanidae > Bathynomus > Bathynomus jamesi. The sequence continues at coordinate 40,865 of JAJOZX010002429.1, forward strand.
GTACAGGATACCTAGCAGAATAGTTAAGGTTAGTTGCATATTTATATCTCCCCATTGTTCTGACTAACCCTTCTTTGTCAATGAAGAGTTTTAGATTCTTTTGCAGCTTTGTTAGGTCCTCAACTTTTGCTCCTTTATTTAGTTTGTGGATTATTTCTTTTTCTTTTGAGAAATGTTGTTGCTGGACTAATTTTAGCCAGTAATTTGTGGCCTTAGTTTTGTAAGCTGTATGATTTTTCTCCAAGACAGCAATTTGTTCTTCCATTGTCAGGTTACATTTCGGGTTATATTTGTGAGTGCGGAAGTACTTTAAGTTTTCTATGAACCGTAGAACATAGGCAGTGATTCTGACCAGTTTTTTCCTGTTAGAGAATCTTTCCATATTTAACAAGGGAGTTTTTTCATTTATTTCTTTACAAGTTGTTTGACACACATTTATTGTTGTCTGTAAGGTTTCTTGGTGGGGGTTAAAAATTAAGTTGGTGGGCCATTCCATCTCATTTCTCAAAAATGTGGGACCATGTTGGTAAAAGTGAAGAAGTTTTTGAAATTTCTTGAAAGATATTGGTCTGGTGAGTAGGTCTGCTGGGTTGTCTTCTCCTGCTACATGTCTGAATTCCAGGTGATGGTTTAAGTTTCTTGTTGCTTCCTGAATGTCTTTCACTCTGTTTTTTACAAAGATTGATTTCATTTTTAGAGATTTTTGAGCAGTCCAATTTAAAGCCACTTGTGAGTCTGTCCAAATTATTGTTTTGAAGAACTTTTGGTTTTCTGAGTTTTCTTCTAGGTAGGTTTCTTTAAGGTATTCTAGGACTTTGGTTCCTAGGCAGATTGCCATTAATTCCAAGTTACAAATGGTCCAATTTTTTGATTTGGGATTGACTCTTGATTTAGCGTAAATTAGTTCGGATTTTCCATTTCCAACTAGATAGCAACTTACTGCATAACCTTCTTGGCTGGCATCACAAAAGATGTGGAGTTGAAGATTTTCCATGAGAGGTTTGGGATTTTCAAAAGCTTGTCTAGGAAAATTCAGAAATTCCACTTTGTTTATTTCTTTACAAAGTTTTTTCCATTCACGCAGCATTTCCAGTTCTAGATATTCATCCCAATTTTTTTTGGTAGCTGTTACTTTCTGCATGAAGAGTTTTAATTTAAACACTAAGGGTGCAACAAATCCAATTGGATCAAACAATGATTGCACAGAACTTAGTATTTCTCTTTTAGTTTTGGCTTCTGAGTTCAAGTTTACCGTTTTTAGATGGAGTGTATCAGCACTTGTGTTCCAACCATATCCTAATAGTTTTACATTTTCTTTATCTTCGGAGAGGCTATGTCATGTTTTTCAAATAGTCCTTGAAGTTCTGAGTGATTAGAGGCCCATTCATATAGCTTCAAATTATATTCAATTAAAGTGTTTACACTATAATTGTAAAGGTCTTTGAGTTCTGAGAGATTGTTGGCATTAATTAAAGCATTGTCCATGTAAAAGCGGTTAGCTAGGTAGTCTGCCACTTGGTTTTGTTGTTCATTAAATATGTGTTGTAGAGATTGTTGTAGTAAAAATGGACTGCTTTTGTTGCCAAAGGTAACTCTTCTATATTTATAGCAGCTCAGGTTGTTGTCATTTGGAGCCAATTGGGTATTCTTTACCCACAGAATTTTGTGGGCATTGCAGTCAAATTCTGTTTGATATTTAAGTTGTAAATATGCTTTTTGAATGTCCCCAATCATCAAATATTTACCATGCCTTAATTTAATGCACAATTTTGCTAAGTGAGGTAGGAGTGAAGGGCAGTCCTCAGTAGCATCATTTACGGTTATTTCTTCTGGTTTGCTTTTACCCGAGGGATCTACTACAATCCTAACTTTAGTTGTTTGTACCCCAGGGCGAACTACGGGAAAGTGAGGTAAAAAATTTCCTGCTTGTCTTAAGTGTTCTGTTAGAGGTACTTCTTCTATTATTCCTTCCTGGAATTGTTGTTCAAGGATGTCTGAATAAGGTTGCATTAAGTTATCTTTTTTTAATTTTTTGCAAGTGGACTTTAACCTGCTAATAGCATAGTTAAAGTTTGGTGAAATTTTATCTTTTTGGTCATTCCATGGTACCTTAACAGACAATCTTTCATCTTCTTTTTAACTTCCTTTTCAAAGTTTGCAATCAGATCTTTTTCTTTGTTTGAAAGTGGTTCATCCCCAGAAATACCCAAGTTTTCTAGTTTGCTAAATTGTGCAATCTGGTGTTCAATTTTTTTTAGATCTTCATTAGAAGTTGTACTAGTAGGTAGCGGGTTGGTAATACAGAAGCTGATCTGATCTCTTATTGGTTCTTTTTCTTTTTCAGGGTAGTAATCTGAAGGGAAACCCAATAAAAGTATTCCATAGGGAGATTTATAACAAGAGGCGTATGAATCTGATGACTGCTGAGGGCAAAAAGTTTGTGGGTTGCAGCCCCAAAAATTAACATGAAGTCAGCCACTTCATCAGCTTCAAAGTGATCTGCAAGCTGATAATTTAATGATTTTAAATAAGTTTGAAGTTTCAGTAATCCTGGAACTTCATATTTAATATTAATATCATCAATTATGATAGCTTCTATTTCTTGGTAGTTTCCAGGGTTTCTAGAATCCTCCAATTTAATTATAGCTACTTCATAATTTGGTTGTTTCTTGTCGGCTATAAATCCTGTTATGGTTATGGATTCCTCGTAGTGTTTAGTTGGAAGATTTAATTTTTTCACGAGTTCCTTGGTAATGTAGCTGGCTTGACTACAATTATCCAAAAGTGCTCTGCATTTAATTGATTTTTCTGAGTTTCTTATTCTCATTTGCATGGAAGGGATTAATGCTACTTCTTGATCAGTGTTTTTTAAACTTAATAAGTTAGTAACTTGTTTCCCTTGTTTGGAGTTTTCTTTTTGGGTAGCTACTTCCGTACTGGTTTTGGTTTTCTTATCTCCCTCTGGTTTTCCTTTTTGTTTGGTACAAAGGAAGGATAAATGGTTAGAAAACCTACAAAATGAACAGGGTTGTAAAGAAATGGGGCATTCTTTGGCTTGGTGTTTAGATGAGGTACATTTAGTACAATAATTTAATTTAGCAAGTTTTTTCAGTTTATCCCAACTTTCAGGGAAAGAATCACATTTTGAGATTTTGTGAGAGTTTTTCTTACACAATTTGCAGTAAGGTTCTCTCTGGTCAGTATATTGAGCTCTTCTTGAGGATTGTTTTTGGGTAGAAACCGCCAGAGCAGCTGTAGTTTGGCCAGAATACCATGGTTTTCTGGCTGGTTCTGGAGAGAAGTTTCTTTTTTGTTTAGGTATCAAGGTAGTCAACTCACTTTGTTCCAGATCAAAATTAACATTAGCTAAGGTTTTGGTAGCTTCAGCAATTGCTTCTTTAAAATTATTAAAGGGGTCATAGAGTTTAAACCCACAAGTTCTTAAAAATTCCTGAGTTTCTTGAGTTAGTTTATTATAATATACATACAAGAGTATATCTTCTAATTCTAATTTTTGAGTTTGCATTAAATTTATGGTAGAGTGCATATCTGCTTGAAAGTCATGAAGTGATTTAAAATTTTTGGTTATTATGGATTTAGTTAAAAGGGATTTTATTATGGAGAATTTAATTTGGCCTGGTGTTGCATAACAGCCCTCCAACTGCTGCCATGCTTCTTCATAAGAGGTTTTACTTTCTTGCATGCAGTTGATTTGAATGGCAGGGTTTCCACTCAAATGTTGTTTTAGGTAGGCAAATTTCTCTTCTTCGGAAAGACCTATGTTATCATAAATGTTTCTGAATGAGGTCTTAAAGTTTTGAAATTTAGAGGGATTTCCATCAAATGGTAATATTTGAAGCTCAGGAATTTTAGTACTTATTCTTAGTTTAGGTTTGGCTTCGGCATTATTTTCTTTTTTAGTTGTTAATGCTTGTATCATTTGATCTATTTCAAAGTGGTAATAACTATTTTTTTCATCTAGTTCTTCTTGTTTATCCTCTGAGAAGCCTTCGGAACAAACATACATTCTAAGGATTTCCTCGTCTAAATTTTGTAACTTGTCCAGTTGTGAGGACAAAAGCCGAGCATGTGAATTTTTTTGTTCCTCAGTCCAATCATCCCATCTCTCTTTGATTGTAGCTAAAAGTTTAGTAGCTGAGGTTCTGATTGCTCCCCTCCTTTTTACCAGTTTACTAGTTTCAAGTGCTTCCACATCACTTCCCAACCAGGTCTCCATACTTTTTCCACGAGTGGCTTCAGTTTGATTAGCCATTTTTAGGTTTATTATGGGTAGGTAGGTTAGGTATTTTAGGTTAAGTAGGGTAGGTTATGTACGTTTGGTAGGGTAGGTTAGGTTGGTTTGGTAGGTTAGGTAGGGTTGGTAGGGTAGGGTAGGTTTGTTTTTTAGGTTCAGCCAGGTTAGGCTAGGTTTGTTTTTTTAGGTTCAGCCAGGTTAGGCTAGGTTTGTTTTTTTAGGTTCAGCCAGGTTAGGCTAGGTTTGTTTTTTAGGTTCAGCCAGGTTAGGCTAGGTTTGTTTTTTAGGTTCAGCCAGGTTAGGCTAGGTTTGTTTTTTTAGGTTAGCCAGGTTAGGCTAGGTTTGTTTAGGTTGTGTAAAAAATTTAATTCACTGGATTTAAAACTATTGTATCAGAATTAAAAAAAAAAAGGGTAACTAACTTCTCGACTGCCCACCCGGGGGCGCCATATTGAAAAATTTATTATTTAGATTGATATATATTTTTTTATTTAGGTGTAGTATTAAGGTTAAGTTTACTTTAAATAGACTCGGTAATTATAGAAATAATAATGGCCTATTTAGACACTGTCAACACAGCTACAGACTTTTTCACTGTAGGTTGCAGTGGTTTTCAGGTTAAATTTGGTCAGCAGCCAGATTACTAACTATGGTGAAGCTAAATTCATCAAAATTAATTTAGACTTACCAAAAATGAAGTTGCCAGTTGAACGTTACCCTTTCAGTTTCTAACTGATTCATAAGTTTCATTTAGTTTCCAGGTTTTTAAATTTCGTTGTTGTTTTAGGTTATCGTTTAACACACTGCTAGGTTATTTATTTGTAGGGGCTATTTCCCAGACCTAGGTTTTGCAGGTTAAGTTAGGCTAGGGCTGGATTGCCCTTAAGTTTTTGGTTTTAAAGTTTAAGGTTTAGAAGGTTTTATTTAAGTTAAGTTAGGGCTATATTGCCTTTAGGTTTTAATAGGGGCTATAACAGCCATTTAATTATTGAGTTAGGGCCGTTGTAGCCCGGTTCGAGTTTCGTCTAGGTACCTAGTTTTTCTCTTACCTTAGTTATTTTCTTTAACTTACTTGCACCTAGTTCTGATAGGCCTCTATTTAGTTAAACATGGGTTTTGATTAATTGCAGTGGTTATTAATTAAGGATACGATTTAATTAAAGGTTGTTAGATTTGAAGGTTGACTCAGTTTCCCGGTTTGGGTAACCACGAGCATTTTAATTTTTTTGAGAAAAAAGGGGCCCGCTTCATGCGGTCAAAAATTTTCAAGACTGGGCAAAGCTCCGTTTTTCTTTGTCCCAGAAACTTTTTTTTTTCCTTCTTTTGGTTAATTAGGGAAACCCAACTTCACTAGTTGGTTAGAAACGAGGGTTTTTATTTTTATTTATTTGTTTATATTTGGAAATATATGCGGTTATTTCTAACCACTTTTTTCAAACACCGTGTGGGGAACCGATCCTTTACTTAACACTAACACAAACTTTACTTTACACTAACCGAAAACAAAGCCTTGTTCATTTAACAGGCTTAACTCATTTTAAGGTCCTATAAAAATAGGGCAATTTCAACCTAAGCCTATTTAGTAGGCCCACTTCACCTTAAGCCTATTTAATAGGTCCTACTCTTCCAACTCAAAACAAAGCCTTGTTCATTTAACAGGCTTAATTCATTTTAGGTCCTATAAAAAGACCAATTTCAACATAAGTATACTTAGTAGGCCCACAACGTAAGCCTATTCAGTAGGCCCACTTTACATTAAATAATAGGCTTAACATACTCGTACACTAAAGGCCTACTTCAAGCACTACAAATTTGCAATTTAAATATACAAGAAACTTACCCTACTTACCCTACTCTTTACACTCAAGGCCTATCCTAACTAAAAACACTAAATTTTTTAATTCAACCTGTGGTGTAGGTTATAAAATTTGTTTCAGCAATTTAACTTACTCATAAGACTCATTAACACCGCAAAAATTCAACTCAGAACTTTAACATCAAAAAACTAAACTCAGAACTGTAACATCACAAAATTCAACTCGAACCTGTAACATCGCAAAATTCAACTCGAACCTGTAACATCGCAAAGACCTAAAGCAATTGCACGAATTCAAACCTACACCCACCTAACACACACATTCTAAGTCTTATTTGACATATAAACGTAACACATTCTAAGTCCTATTTGACATATAGGCGCAACCTATTCTAAGTCCTATTTGACATATAGGCGCAACCTATTCTAAGTCCTACTTGACATATAGGCGCAACCTATTCTAAGTCCTATTTGACATATAGGCGCAACCTATTCTAAGTCCTATTTCACATATAGGTGCAACCTATTCTAAGTCCTATTTGACATATAGGCGCAACCTATCCTAAGTCCTATTTCACATATAGGCATAAAACAGACAAAGTTTGATATAAGGGTCTCAAATGCAACATTTGAGGAGCTTTGCTCAGCCAAATTGGTTAACCTAACACAAAACTCAAAAATAAAACCCTACAACAAAATACACATTTACACACATACATACAGTATATAAATATATACATACAACTCCAAGCATCCAATTCTTCTTTTAAAGAAGAATCACACAACAGATTTCATCAACAGACACATACATTCCTTGCAAACAGATTGGATTCCTTCAAAACCCCAAACCTTCCAGACCTACCTGTAGGACACATAACATTTACTCAATCATAACTACAGGTATTGACTTCATTGAAGTGGTGAATCCAAGTTTTGAAGACCAACTGGATTTGTTATTATTTTTTTTATTGGGTTCAAAATCCCAGCTGAGCCGTGAACGGCCAAGCTCTGAAGGGCCAGTTCAACCTACAGTACAAGTTAAGCTAGAATTAAAAACTTACGGACTTGGAGGTCCTATTAGGTCCTACCTCAGGGTTGCTGACTCGATGTGGGCCTACCTTAGGCTTCAGTTGCATGAATTTATGATAAAAAACAAAAGGGGCATTATTTATGGTCTTCTTTCTAAACCTTGCAACAACAACACAACCTGCACTATTGCACGATGCAACAATCTTGTATCTAAACAACCAAACTGAATTGGAAGAGAGCTCTCTATAAGATCACACCCTTCAAGTACGGCATTCCACAAACGAGTAGAAAAGACGCGCAGCGCCCCAAAAAATGATGCCACAAGAGTGCCCAAACAATGATGCCACAAGAGCCCAAAAATGCTAGCTCTAAATTAATTGAATTTTTCACTAACCTTACAATTATGAGATGGATATACACACACATTAACTTAATATATACAAGCAATGCTGCATCAATCAGCTTAGTCATCATATCGCCTTGCGACAACAATGGTTCTTCCCCTTCTAGATTTTTCTAACAGGATTCAGAGGAATGCAAAAAAAAAAATAATATATATATACATTGTACTCTTTCGATGTGTCACAAACACAGCAACCTGTCTGAACATAACCAAGAATCGGAGAGTAAAGGCTTTTATTGCTGCGCTCTTGTTCTGTGCACATAATTTTGTGCCAAAAATTATATGGTTAAACAGTGGACATACAATCTACTCTACTCTAAAGGATTTTATGGCTACCTAGGCCATAGCCCAAATTATTCAACAAATGTTATTTTATTTATTTGTCGGGTTCGAAATCCCAGCTGAGCCGTGAACGGCCAAATTCTAAAGGGCAAGTTCTACCTAAAGCCCAAGTTAAGCTAAATTAAAACTTACGGATTTGAGATCCTATTAGGTCCTACCTCAGGGTAACCTCAGGGTTGCTGACTCGATGCGGGCCTACCTTAGACCTTAGTTACATGAATTTAATGTAAACAAAAGGGGTACTATTTATGGTCTTCTTTCTCAACCTTGCAACAACAACGCAACCTGGACTATTGCACGATGCAACAATCATGTATCTAAACAACCAAACTGAATTGCAAGAGAGCTCTCTATCAGACCACACCTTTACGTACGACCTTCCACAAACGAGTAGAAAAGACGCGCAGCGTCCCAAAATGATGCCAACAGTGTGACCAAACAATGATGCCACAAGAGCTAAAAAATGCTAGCTCTAAATTAAGTTAATTTTTCACTAACCTTACAATTATGAGATGGATATATATACACCTTAACTTAATATATATACAAGCAATGCTGCATCAATCAGCTTAGTCATCGTATCGCCATGGGACAACAATGGTTCTTCCTCTTCTAGATTTTCTAACAACAAAGGGCTGATGGCCTATCTTGGCCATAGCCCAAATTATTCAACAAGGGGCTGATGGACTACTTTGGCCATAGCCAAAACTATTCAACAAGGCCCTTATGGCCTATCTTGGCCATAGGGCAAACTACTACAAGCGTCTTGTGGCCTCCCTTGGCCAGAGGCCAAACTTTCACAAGGGTCTTGTGGCCTCCCTTGGCCAGACCAAACTTTCACAAGGGTCTTGTGGCCTCCCTTGCCAGACCAAACTACATCGAGGGTCTTGTGGCCTCCTTTGGCCATGGGCCAAACAAAAGGGTCTTATGGCCTCCTTTGGCCATGGGCCAAAGAACAAGGGTCTTATGGCCGCCTTTGGCCATGCGCCAAACAACAAGGGTCTTATGGCCTCCTTTGGCCATGGGCCAAACAACAAGGGTCTTATGGCCGCCTTTGGCTATGGGCCAAACAACAACGGTCTTATGGCCGCCTTTGGCCATGGGCCAAACAACAACGGTCTTATGGCCTCCCTTGGTCATGGGCCAAACAACAACGGTCTTATGGCCTCCCTGGCCAGAGACAAACAACACAAAAACAGTACAGGATTCAAAGCCCCAAGCCCTCCAGATCTCCCTGCGGAGGAGTAACATTTACTCGACTAAAACTACGGGTATTGACTAGTCTGAAGTGGTAGGAGGTTTGAATACAGTAAAAACTCTCTTAACCAAACACCACAACATGGAAGTACAGTACATTTCAATTAACTCACCAACGTAGAAGTAACTTCAAAGCATAAATCGTTAACAAAACAAAACATAACAAAACTCCAAAACAACATTCGTGAACCAGCATTTGAAAACTGGTGACCTATCTAAAACTTACCCAAATAATGAGCAAAGTTAAAATGCTTAATAACTTTACTTTAATTCCATAAATTTCCTATACCTAAGGGGAGTCAAACTGATTCACATAACTTTAACTAAACTTAGAAGGTAGCCTCTTGAACTTTTATATTTAAATAGGTCTTGAGTAACCTTTCTCTTCCTAAATTCCTATTCATTCTTTTTAATCCATTTCACATGGTTTAAAACACAGTTTGTCAAAAAATTTAATCTATAACATACAAATTTTTCTCCCCCCTCCCCCCAGTATATGGAAAAACTGTACACACTTACAACATGGTATCGTATGTGGTACCTTTACTTCTTAATTAAATATAAATTATTAATTAATTGAATTAAATTTAAATATCTACAAAATTGCCTCGGGATTGGCGACATACCATATTGGGAATGAAAATAATTGCCATACATACATAGAACACAATATGGAGGCATTGGGCCCACCCAACCACAAGAAAAATTTATTATTTCGTGTTCAACATTTTCCATTGCTGACTCGTGAAAATTACTTCGAGAGAAGAGGCAACGAACTTTGAAAATCAGCAAATAATAAAAATATGAAGATATATATTATATTATAGTAGCTCACTCGGAGCTTGCTTATGTTACAGTGATGCTTTAAGCAAGGAAGATGTCCTTTATCTTCCTATAAGTTCTGAGTGAAATCCTCTTAATATAAAACCTAATAACTATAAAAAGGATAGGCATATTTCTTCAGGTATTTAAGTGTAGTGACTGATTATATTAATTACATCAAAGCAACTCATTGTGTAACTCCATCGTACCGCGGCCCTACATCGAAAAACATCGTCGCGTCCTACGAACAGAAGCGAGGACCAACGAAATAATAAGGTAAGGCAATTTCTTTCTTTACCATTAAGCAGCGCAAATACCGAAGGCAAACAAAAAAAGGTCCTTTGAAGAAGACCTACATATACATAACTCTCTAACGAAAAACATAGGGCTTTTGTCGGTAACTCTCCACTGAAGTCTGCTGGAAATTTCCAACGGATGAGTGTAACAGGCAATCAACCCATAGCCCCTATAGTTTTTTTACACCACTTGTCAACGCCACGAGTAAACTGCTTGGGGAATTGTATTTCAATCGTATTTGAAGTAGTTGGGAGGTAAGAAATGGAAAAAGATGCCAAAATATCACCATATACCTAGTGTTAGTTTACTTAGTAGTAGAACTAAACTACGTGGTTCTAATAGGAACGAGAGTTTTCAAAAACCGTATAAGAAAAATGGAAACAATGTTTACTATGTGTCCTGAGCCAAGCCTTTTTATGGTAAACATAGTTTTATACGTAGTGAAAGGGTTAACCTTCTATGAACAACTTGTATAATTGTTGTTGTTGTTAAGAAAAGGAAATTAGAACTAATCGACGATTTAAAAGAAATATCTGAGATATTGTATTTTAGGAGGTGATAAGAAAAATGGAAACAATGTGTAATGAGTCTTTACTAATTATTGTTTTCTGTGTAACAAGTCTTTACTTATTATTGTTTTCTGTGTTTCAGATCTATGCTATGTTTATGTTGAATAAAGCCTCAAATTGGCCTTTACTTTATTTTTAGCCCGCTAACAAACGCGGCACCACAATTTATTCAACATTTCAATCAGCCATTCAGTCGGCCTTTCAGATACAGCAAGCAAATATTCATCCAGTAATCTTACTATATCATGGAGAAGGTGATTCGCCCGGATAAATTTATTACTTCTCCGAATTCTCCCCAAGCTGGGAAACTATGGAAATTATGGTCGCGCGGATTCAAATATTTCTTGAGTACTATCGCCGAACACAAACCCCAATAAATTGGAGGTTCTATTCATACATATCGGCCCCGATGTCGCTGATATCATTCAAGACTGCTCTACTTATGAGAATGCCATGGCAGCCTTAGAGGCCACCTACGTCAAGAAGCCAAACGAGGTATGCGCTCGCCACCTGTAGTCCACCCGTCACCAAAAGCCCGAGGAAACCCTCGATGAGTACTTGCAAATTCTTCAACAACTAGCCAATGACTGCAACTTCAAATCGGTTTCCGCCGACGAAAACAGGAGTTCATCTGTGAGAGACGCTTTCATCCGAGGAATTAGAGATAGCGCCATCCGCACCCGCTTACTCGAAAATGACACACTCTCACTGGAAAAGGCTATCGTCCAGGCTCGAACATTAGATCAGGCCCAGAAAAACTCAGAATCGTACCTCACTCATTACGGTGTTGTTGCAGCCACTGGCTCTCGCCACGAACCGTCGCCGACTACTGACTCTGCCCGGCCTGCCTGCGTCCAAGGAGACGATCTCCCAAACTCTTCAGCCGCTACGAATTTCGACAACAAAGCCGCTCTGTGCTTCTTCTGCGGGTCTCGACGCCACCCACGAAGCAAGCAGGTGTCCGGCAAAGGATTCTATCTGTGCGAAATGTGAAAAGACCGGCCACTGGGCCAAACTCTGCCGCTCAAGTACTTCCTCGGCACGTCAAAAACAGGATAAAACCACAGCGTCTCATTCAGCCGCAGCATTAGCGACCATTAGTACCACTCTATCGTGTAGCTCCTCCATGCCTACCAACTCAACAGTCGATATCCTCGTCAACGGCCGTTCGTGTCTCGCCTTGTTGGATACTGGCAGCTCGGACAACTTCATTCGTGAGGATCTAGCCAAACACTTAGAGCTGCCCATTCTTCCGCACTCGGGCGTCGTATCAATGGCTTCGCCTAATCTATCCGCAGCCATCTCAGGTCGATGTACAGTGAAGGTTACGATGGGAGACCGCGACTACGAAAAGCTCGAACTATCCGTCTTGTCGGATCTGTGCGCTGACATAATACTCGGTACCCCATTCTTAATCAGACACAAGGAATTGAACATCAATTTCGGAGGTCCGGAGCCAGCACTCCATATATGCGGCCTTACTCGATCAAGAATTTCAGCCCCACCACTATTCGGCAACTTAACTGCCGATTGTCGTCCCATCGCCACGAAGTCCAGACGATTTTGCTCTGAGGACAAAATTTTCATTGGGAAAGAAATCGAAAAGCTACTCAGGGATGAGATAATTTAACCCAGTAACTCACCCTCGCGTGCTCAAGTAGTCATCACATCTACCGAAACAAAAAAAAAACGCATGGTAATCGATTTCTCTCAAACCGTCAACCGATTTACTATGCTAGATGCATATCCTCTTCCGCGAATCGATGATATAGCCAACAAAGTCTCACAACACAAATACTACAGCGTAATTGATCTGTCAAGCGCATACTACCAGGTAGAAATCGATCCGTCTGAACGACCTTTCACAGCATTCGAGGCTGACGGAAATCTATACCAATTCAGAAGGATCCCTATGGGAGTAACTAACGGAGCCGTGGCCTTCCAGCGCGTCATGAACGAATTCATATCCTCGAACAACTTATCATCAACATACGCCTACCTCGACGATCTCACCATCTGCGGAACCACTTGGGAAGAGCACGATGAGAACCTTCGACATTTCTGGGAAGCCGCTAAAACGAGTAATCTGAGTCTAAACAAGGAAAAATGCAAGCTTTCGATGACGTCAGTGCACCTGCTCGGATATTCTATCTCTCATGGCGTATTGCGGCCCGATCCCGAACGCCTCCGGCCACTACAAGAACTTCAAACTCCTCGCAACAAGTCGTCTCTACAACGCGTAATCGGACTATTCGCATACTATGCTAAATGGATTCAGAACTATTCCCTCAAGATCAAACCTCTGCTCAACGTTTCATCATTCCCATTAACTCGCGAGGAAGTATCAACGATCCAAACACTCAAAGATGATATCTCGAAAGCTGTCGTCGGTTCAATCGATGAAGAACTGCCGTTCACTGTGGAGACGGACGCTTCCTCTTCAGCAATCGGAGCCACCCTCACCAGAACGGCCGCCCGGGTGGCGTTCTTCTCGCGCTCTGATAAACAGAACGTCGCCATCACATCGTTGAAAAGGGAGGCAATACGCTGTAATCGAATCCATTCGCAAGTGGAAGCACTTCTTAGCTTATCGACACTTTACGTCGTCACCGACCAGCGGAGCGTATCTTTCATGTTCGATGGAAAAGCTACTGGTCGTATTATTAAGAACGATAAGATTCTCCGTTGGCGTGTAGAACTAGCCGGCTACTCATTCACAATAAAATACAGACCGGGCCCCGAGAACCGAGCCGCAGACGCATTGTCGCGATCCTTTTGCGCTGCTACTCCAAGAAATACCTCGCCCAGCTGCATGTAATCTGATACACCCAGGAGTCCGCCGAATGACTCATTTTGTGAGAGCTAGGAACCTACCATTCTCAGTGGGATGACATCAAAACGAGTTACGTCCGAATGCCAAACATGCGCTAAATGTAAGCCACAGTACTATAAACCAGAAGTTAGTCACTTAATACGGGCCATGTCCCCGTTTGACCGACTTAACATCGACTTTTTAAAGGCCCGCTCCGAGCGCAACTTCGCGACCTTACATCCTAACAGTAATCGACGAGTATTCACGCTTTCCTTTTGCCTTCCCGTGCCGTGATACGAACACGTCAACCGTTATCGCCCGTCTCACCGAGTTATTTTCTACCTTCGGAACTCCCTCTTACATCCACACAGATCGAGGGAAATCGTTTATGTCTTCGGAACTAAAACTGTTCCTAACTAAACATGGTATCGCGACTAGTCGCACAACGCCGTATCACCCCCAAGGAAACGGGCAATGCGAACGTTACAATGGAATCATCATGAACACCATCAAACTAGCCATAGAAGATCGCGGGTTGCCGATGTCGCAATGGGAGTCCGTCCTACCAGACGCGCTGCACTCGATTAGATCGCTGCTGTGTACGGCCACGAACGAAACTCCTCACGAGCGTCTATTCACGCACCCGCGGCGTACTTCTACCGGTTCTGCACTACCGACGTGGCTGTCTTCTCCGTGAACTGTACTCCTTCGCCAATTCATTCGCCGATCCAAGAACGACCCCCTCGTCGAGGAAGTTGAGTTAATTGAGGCAAACCCCAACTACGCGTTTATACGGCATCCGAATGGGAGAGAAGATACCGTATCCATCAGGGACCTGGCACCGGCGGGACGTAGCAATACGGATGACACGAATCACTATGAAACCCCCGTACCCAGTCCGCCAATCAATTCCACCCGCTAACGGACGACTCAGAACCGCTGAGATCCGCCGACACACGGTCCCAACAGCTCCCGTCGAAGCGACTCCAGTCGAAGTCGAGAGAGGCCCACCTGTGTCAGTAACCTCCGAGACGAGTCCCCCTCTGAGAGAAGCACTCGAATCAGATACCCAGCTCAACGCCTAAACTTGTAGACTCTTCTTTCTTCCAAAATATCTTGAACTTGTCGTTTTGTTTCTTACCGTGCAATGTATCACGTATTATAAAAGAAGAGAGGAATGTAATGAGTCTTTACTAATTATTGTTTTCTGTGTAACAAGTCTTTACTAATTATTGTTTTCTGTGATCACGTATTATAAAACAAGCGAGGAATGTAATGAGTCTTTACTAATTATTGTTTTCTGTGTTTCAGATCTGTGCTATGTTTATGTTGAATAAAGCCTCAAATTGGCCTTTACTTTATCTTTAGCCCGCTAACAAACGCGGCACCACACAATGTTTACTATGTGTCCTGAGCCAAGCCTTTTTATGGTAAACATAGTTTTATACGTAGTGAAAGGGTTAACCTTCTATGAACAACTTGTATAAGTGTTGTTGTTGTTAAGAAAAGGAAATTAGAACTAATCGACGATTTAAAAGAAATATCTGAGATATTGTATTTTAGGAGGTGATATTTCTAAAATCAATGAGGTACTGAAGTAGTTGCCTTAAAAAAAGCCGAGGTGACATTATAGTTCATGTAGGTGTAAATGATTTAACAAGCAAGGATAAAGATGGTAGGGCTAATAAAAATCCACTCTAACAGACAGAGTTTATTTCCACAACAGTTTCAATGCCCACTGGCAATTTAGTCTGGCATCCTCTTCGGGTGGATACAGAAAAACGAAAAGGATGCCTTGGGCATCGAAACTGTTGTGGAAATAAACTCTGTCTGTTAGAATGGGTTTTTATTATCATATTTTGATTTTCGCGTAGAAAATAGTTTTTTGCATTTATGGTAGGGCTAATATACAGAAAAGGACCGCCCCTGGGTTCAGATATTTGACTGTACTTTTTTGACTAGATTTGATGATTCCAAATATGATAGTCGTTTCTTATGTAAATGCTCAGTTTTTGAGTTATGTCCTGTACATTTTTTGGCGTATGAGTCATTCCATTATAATTCAGTCATTTAGAAAAAAATTTACACCACACCATTTTAGATTTTGTTGAGCTGCAGGGAGCCAATAGGCCTTGAAAAATGATGGGTAATTATTCGTTTTAGTGCTTTTTCTCCTTCTGAACCAAAACACATTTTTCTGGTGTTTTTTGGTGTGATTTGTTCAAATCTGAACTTCGTTTCTTTGGGAAATGAGCCGTTTTGAGAAATTTTAAAATTGAAAATTTCTCAAAACGGCTCATTTCCCAAAGAAACGAAGTTCAGATTTGAACAAATCACACCAAAAAACACCAGAAAAATGTGTTTTGGTTCAGACTTAACCTAACCTAACCCGCGTTTTTTCACAATTTCTACCTTCAATAGCAGCGTTGGGATGTTTGTACAAATCAGCGGCGACCAACAGGAATAAATAGACGATTTCGCCAGGCCCACCAATTTGAACTTGTTGGCCTAGCCAATGCTCACAGACATCGAAGTAAAAGGAACACTTTTTTTTTCTGCTGCGCTCGTCCCTAGTCAATCTTCTGCAATAATATTGGTCAGCAACTTCTTTATAATTACACTCATGACCACACTGCGGACAAATAAAACACCGTGACTGGTAAAGAAAACTTCAGCACCGTCTTCTTTTTTATAAGTAATCCAAATCACACCCAAGACAAACCATAGCAAAAACCGAACTGAATAAGGATTTTGGAATGAGTATGCATTATTGGAGATTCAAAATGCATGTCTCTGATTGGTCGGATAAGATAACATGAAACAAAAACCAGATTTAATTGGCTGATTTGACTTATGTTTCCTAATTTTGCCACGAGATGTCTCCCCGTAAAACTGGAGAGGATGAGGACCGGCAAAATTTTAATAGCGTTAAGAGCTAAACACTCGGTCAATGGCCTATAATGGCTGCTTTTTACGTCTAAATTTTTTTTTCCATAAAAAATAAGGTTAATATGAGTTTTATCGCACTCAGAATATCAAAAGCAAATATAATTATAAAATATTAAAGCATAATTTTCTCATCATTTTCATATAAGTCACTACGCTCGCAGATGCGTACTTAACAAATTATGTATATTTGAATATTATGACATTTTTGCATTTTTTTTTCCCGCCCTTCCAATATTTGATTGGTGACGTCATGAGAACATGATATATGAGCTAGATTTTTTAAGTTCTTAGGCCTTTTAAGTTGCTAGTCTACTTCTGTTAGTTTTTGATAGATGTTTGTGGCGATGACATGTGAACGGTGCGAATATTATTTTGAGGATTTAATATACTCTAGGCTAGGTTAGCCAGGTTAGGTTAGGTAAGGTAAGGTTAGGTTAATTAATACCAAAATTATTAACCTAACTTAACCTTACCTAACCCAACTCTGGCTAAACTAGCCTAACCCTGGCTAACCTAGCCTAGAGTATATAAATCCTCAAAATAATATTCGCACCGTTCACATGTCATCGCCACAAACATCTATCAAAACCTAACAGAAGTAGACTAGTAACTTAAAAGGCCTAAGAACTTAAAAAATCTAGCTCATATATCATGTTCTCATGACGTCACCAATCAAAATATTTGAAGGGCGGAAAAAAAAAAAGCAAAAATATCATAATATTCAAATGTACATAATTTGTTAAGTACGCATCTGCAAGCATAGTGACTTATATGAAAATGATGAGAAAATTATGCTTTAATATTTTATAATTATATTTGCTTTTGATATTCTGAGTGCAATAAAACTCATATTAACCAAAAATAATTATTACATTTCCTTGATTTTTATCAGTTTCCCTGAGGTTTCAAGGTGTCCTGAATACGAATTTATATGTTAAATTGTCATAGAATGTCTCCTTCTATCGAAAATGAACAAAGCATTAAAACGAATATTAACCAAATGGAAATGATGAAAATAGCAATTTAAATTTTTGTAATTGGACTTATGGTTCTCGAGTTATAGCATTTCAAAGTTTGCCACTTTTGCCACTCGGTGGTGCTGAGAGCGCCATTTTATTTTTGAAAAGTTTCCTTAAAATAATCATTGTATGTTCAATTTTAACAAAGTGTCAAATCCTATATTTTTGAGGGCAAGGAATCCAAAAATGACATAAAAATTTGGGAAAAATTTACCATTCCAAGTCATATCTTCCATATTTTATCTTCTTGGACCAAAAAAAATGGGTTGGGTTTGAGGGCCTGTATCTCGGGTCTGCATAGGTTTTTTATCAAAGGAAGTGCAGCATTATTTAGGATAGACATACGAGAAATCATGTTTAAAAAATCTCAGATATATTTTCTTTCTTTATGATTTTACAGGCATGAGAGCATACCATATTTTCTTGTATGAAACCAACTTGATTGAATTTTATGATGGAGTCCTATTGCATTTGGACAATAAAGAGCCAGTAGATATAGTATACTTAGATTTTGCAAAGGCATTTGATATTGTTCCTCATGCAAGATTGTTGGTAAAAGTTAGAGCCCATGGTATAAGAGGTCATATAGCTGATTGGATAGAAGAATGGCTGAGAAATAGAAAACAGAGTTCATCTAAATGGAAATAAGTCTACTTGGAGACCCGTATTGAGCGGAGTCCCACAGGGGTCTGTTCTGGGACCTCTGCTTTTTGTTGTCTATATAAATGATCTAGAGAAGGGCCTATCATGTAAAACCTCAAAATTTGCTGATGATACAAAATTAGGCCATAATGTTAAGTCAGTAGCAGGAGCAATGACAATACAAAAAGACTTAGACAGAGTAACAGCCTGGGCAGATAAGTGGGAGATGAAATTTAATGTTGATAAGTGCAAGGTTATGCATATTGGGCCAAAAAATCCAGAATTTGAATACAATATGAATGGAATTTGGATTAAAAATGATGATAAAGAGAAAGACTTGGGTGTCACTGTGACAAATGAACTTAAACCTCAAATCACTGTATGGTAATCGGAAATAAAGCAAATGCTAGACTCAATCTCATGCAGAGACACATTGAGTACAAATCACCCAATATTATAAAGCAACTATACATTTCATATGTGAGACCCCTCCTCGAATACTGCATTCAATTTAATAGTCCCTATTTGATACAAGATATTGAAAAACTGGAAAAAGTACAGAAACGAGCAACAAGAATGATCCCATCTCTAAGACAATTGACATATAAGGAAAGACTGGCATATCTAAGCATTTCTCATTAAAAAGGAGGTGGTTAAGGGGTGATATGATAGAGGTGTATAAAATGATAAAAGGGTTGGATAAGATAGATTTTGTCTCTTTTCATTAAAGATCACAATCAGACTAGAGGTCATAGTATGAAATTATTTAAGCCAAGATGTAGAACAAATTTAAGAAAACATAGTTTTACAAATAGAGTAATTAAGTTTTGGAACAGTCTGACAGAAGAAGTGGTGATTTCAGATACGCTTGATTCTTTCAAAAGAAGGTTGGATAGTTTGATGTCTGCAAGGGACATCTGGTGATGGTGTTTAAGCCCATTTTTATTGCATGAATGGTACTAGTTTATTTCATATATATTATGTGCATTTGGGTGATAGATCCCACAGCTCAACACAGGTGTTGTGGGATATAGGGAGGCAGCATCTTGGGTTAGGGGATACTCTCTGTCCTTACACACCCTATTTAAAGAGATTCCTCTGCTGAGCGGTGCCCCCCATAGTACTGTGAGGTATTGAAAAACTCATGATCTTCACTTGCCCCACAAACACCTTTAAATGGGAGACCCAAAATGGGTGCACACTCATTTCTACATTACTGTACAGTCTTTACAGCCACACCTACACTTTTCCTCTTAAGTATATATGTAATGTATATGGATGTAAATTGTGACTTGGTCCGCAATTGATATGGACTGTGACTTATTTTTGGTTGGCATGGTACTGGTATTGATGGGTACCATAATGAAATTGACTGGATTCTTTGGATCTGATATATTTGCATGTCAGTTATAAATAGATATAGTGTGTAACATATTTGTGGATAGTAGCCTATTATGACTTTGATTCTCTGGATCCAGAGATTCTATCTTTAGTTTTAAATTGATAATTAATTAGTTTTAAATTGATAATTAATTAGTTTTAAATTGATAATTAATTAGTTTTAAATTGATACTTAATTAGTTTTGTAAAAATTGGTTATTGCCAATGCACAGGCAGTTTTTACATAGTGGAGCCACCTCGATGGGCCGAAGTGGCCCCTAGTGTGCCCACTATAAAAATTTCTTATGTTCTTAAAATGGGATTGTGCTCTCACACCCCATTGCTATTTGCAAAAAATGCTCTAAAATTACAATTTTTATCAACAATACAAAACAAGATGTCAAATTCCTACAATTCAGAGGGCAAGGAATTAAAAAATTACATAAAAATGGGAAAACTACAGTAAAAGAGGCCATAATATCTTTCATTTAATGGTAAGCGTAACGGACAATTCCACTGGAATCAGTAACATTTAATTAAATGCCATAAATAGATTATTTTTTAAAATGTTTTATTTCTGGCACCAAAATTTGTAGAGACATTTCACTGTGAAATGTGAAATTGTTATTTTCATCATTTTTCAAGGCTTATTGGCTCCCTCCAGCTCAACAAAATCCAAGATGTTATGGTTTACACCCCTGACTGAATTATAATGGAATAACTAGTATGTCCTGACAGTATTTTTCACTTTGATGATCAAGTTGCAATGTAGGACAACCAAACTTATCCCTAACCTAGGAAGATTGGAATACAGGGAAAGATTAAAGGAACTAGGTATGTTTAGTTTTGAGACACACTGTATATATGTGGGTATGTAATAGGGATGTACTGATATTGTTTTTTAGCTGATAACTGATACCAGTGGCGTACTAACTTACTAAGGGGGGTAGTCTGCCCGGGTGACAGCCAGGAGGGGGGTGCCATCGGGAGAGTTGAAATACCAGTACAAGTTTTCAAACCAAATGAAAAATTTGCCAAAGTAAGAAAAAAATTAAAATGTTCAAACTATTACACAGCTTAATGTTAATTTCAACTATAAAATAAATTTTATTTTTATTGGCAATACAAAATTTACAAACGAAAAATTAAATATTTAAAACGGTTTCTTGAAGATCAGTGCAATGAAATTGTGGAGAGGGCCATTCATTATGCAACTATAAAGTGTGAGGAAATGGACATTTCTATGGAGAGAAGAGGGAGAGTAAAGCTCTAAAAAAGGATGCCAGGAGAGATGGCAAAGGATGCTGGTGTCACATTGCCAGAGGAAGTAAAAAGGGCTGTGTTTGAATGTCTTGATCGCTTTCATCAAGAATTGGAGATTCATTCTAAGGCATTGGATCAAATTCTGTCAATCTTCACTGTTATTCAGCCAAACACTTTGGTTGTTGCAACAGAAGAAGAACTTCGGAAGTATATTCCAAATTTGACTCAGATTTTCGATGAATTCTCTGAAGATAAATCATTGTGGAAATTGGACAACTTTGGAGGCATTTGAAAGCTGCCAAAATCAGCGTTGAAGAGGCAAAGAAATGGACAGCATTGCAGTTTCTGGAGTTTATTGTGAAATAGGATTTTTGTGAATCTTTGCCAAGCTTGTCACTATATTTGAGATTTTTTTTTACTGTTTGTGTGTGTATTGCTTCATGTGAAAGAAGTTTTTCCAAATTGAAATTGATAAAAAATTTTGGTAATTATTCATTTTTACACCCAGTCTATTTTTATGACGAGAACAAACTTTTTTGGTCAATTTTGAGGTGTTTTGCACGAATCTGCCATCCGTTTCCTGTGCAAATGCGTAGTTTTCAAGATATCATCATCTTGAAAACTACGCATTTGCACAGGAAACGGATGGTAGTTTCATACAAAACACCTCAAAATTAACCAGAAAAGTTTGCTCTCATCATTTTCATTTTAACGAAAATATCACGACTTAACCTAACCAGTCATCAAGGGTGTACAGTAGAGTGGCCCACTTTTCAATTTTTTTTGAAAAGTATAGGTGATCATGGTTTTTCCCATTATTTGGCACTATACTAGCACATTGGTACCATTTTTACAAAAATTGATCAATATTTAGGGGTCTCGCATCGACCTTGAAATTACTAGTATTTTTTTAAAATGCGTACTTTTTAACTTTTTACTGAATCAAGATAAATCATTAAGTAGGGATGCTTTCTGAATCCTCTTAATGAGAGAGTTGTTTGGTGTGCCTGCCAATGTCATACGACTAACGGTTTAAAGGTTGTGCCTGTATACAGGTAATACCAATGTGCTAGTATAGTGCCAAATAATGGGAAAAACCACGATCACCTATACTTTTCAAAAAAATGAGTCACCATACCCGGGCGGAATGTATAATGTATATAGGTAATTAGAAAATGCACTATGCCTGTGCCCAGGTACATGGTGCCCGCAGGATTTTTTCCAAGGGGGGGCAAAATTTAATGTATTAATAGGTAGGGACCGGAGCAAGCAAAAAACTTTTGACCCCTTAGGAACCAGCAGGTTAATTCTAAGCAAGTTTAGTGTTGCATTTTCTGTAATGGAAAATGCAAATATATATTGTATATATATACATTGCACATGATAACAATAATTTATTTTACTTCCTGAAAACAGGGTATCCAGTTATGTAACACAGACCACAAATCCGCTTCCTCACTCTCTGAGTGTCGGAAAAAAACTGATCAAAAACAATGGCTGCCACGCACTGCATGCAGCCAGGTGCTTGAGTTGGCGCTGCCAACTTGGCGGGATAATTTTAAGGGGGGACTTCTGAACAAATAAAAAGGTAGCAACCTTTTATCATGCACACAAATAAAATTTTTCACCCTTTAGGAGGCAGTTGGATACTTTTCAGCAAGTTTAGGATATAAATATTTTCTTAGAAAATATTTAATATATTTTCTTGGCATTTCCAGGGGGGGCAAGCGCCCCCCCTTGCCCCTACCTGCGGGCGCCCATGCCCAGGTACCTAACCTATTTCTTTTTTTGCAGATCATAACATTTTGAAATTCTGTCCGAGTTCCTCATTCTTTGTCATGGACAAATCGATGGCAACCATAACTGGAAGAACTCTTGAAGCTACAAATAGAGAGTCATCAAAAGGAAAGGCAAAAATAACATCGCTACCTTCTCTAAAATCGGCCTCGGAAATTTTTTTAGTTGGCCAACCGTCGTCCTCCATCAGTGGTAGCAAATTGCCAACAACATGACAGGTTTTGCAATACTTCTTCAGTGTTATCCAGTACACTGCTAACAGGAAAGACGCATTCAAAGAAACCGTAAACAACGTCTTTAAGTTTTGGAGCATGGCCTGCATTAAAACATTCACAAAGCTCAACTGTGAACGGAAGCTAGAGGCATTGTGGAAAGAGTGGCACTTACTCCAAAAGAGCAGAAAACGAGAAACTGACGCCGGAGGAAAATGGCAGAAGTTTTCGGACAGTGTGGACAAGCTGTGGGATATCGGAGCATCTGACGCTGTCGAAGATATAAAGAAGAATCGACTGCTGTCGGACAAGACATTGACTTCTACCTCGATCACGTGGTCCTCGGGTGGCAATGATGAGTGGGAACGATAAAGTTTTCGCTGTAAAAAGAAAGCTACAGGAAGGAAGAAAATGTCCTCGCCAGGAGCCGCAAACCTCAAAGTGTGCATATGAAACCGGAGATGAGGCCATGGAGAATGATGATACTGGCATGTCAGGAGAGTCAGAGACAGAACTAGCGTTCCCCCTGCCGAAAGAGCCGAGTGTGTCTGTCAATCTTCCTCACCGCATCCTTAATGCACCTGCTGTCATGGAAGTGGCTGATCATTTCCGCATGTCCAATAATCAGGTGCGTATTGTGTATAGTATTCATTGATAGTGTTAGTTTTAAAGTGTCCCGTAACCCACATATATTCTTGATAGTTTCCTTTCCACTTTCCATTCTCTACATAGGTAGTAAGCATTGTGGCTGCTATCACACGTTCGGTGGGTCCACCAGCAGACCTCAATCAGTTCAGCATCTCGAAAGAAACGGCTCGCCGGGGAAGAGTGTCACATCGCCGTGAAGTGGCGATGGCTGTGAAGGACTCCTTCACGCCACCGAGGCACACTGTTGTCCACTGGGATGGCAAAATGGTCAAGGTCAGTTGATTAAGTTTTCATAGCTATCAATTTAGTAATGAGATTCATGAAGCATAATGTCAATTAAAAAGAGAACTGAATGTGAACAAAAATAGGTTACTTTACAATCATGAAATTGAAATATATGGCATGTGTTTCAGAACTTCCTTGGAACGGCGGAGCACAGAGGGACAACGTTGCAGCCAGTGATGTGCGATAGTGGTCAATACAATGCAAAAGTGATTGTTTAAGTTATTGTTTCTTTCTTCCTTATTTGTCTGCTATTTGCTGATTTTTTTGAAAAGTATAGGTGATTGTGGTTTTTCCCATTATTTGGTATTTCCCATTATCTTCTTGACCAACCATCAGATCCCTCAAGGGTTGCTCTTCATTCATCGGTTAACAATACAGTATTAAAATCTGTTTTCATGTACTGACGCGCCCATTCAACACGCTGCTTCTTGTACCTGGGTGTTAATGGTGACTGAATCGTAGGTTTACACATCTTGCCAATTGTTTGGAGGATTCCACATAGAGATGTTCTTGGTACATTATGTATGCCATCCTGCTCAAAAACCTCTTTACTTGAGGACAATGGACATTTTGCAATTTACGCTTGATTACAGATATCTGCCGCTTTGTCACTTTTCTTATAGCTCCTTTATCACTTCGCTGCCTCGATTTGGTACCCTCTGCTACAAACTTGTTTACAGTTCGATAAGCTCTGCCAAACTGCTTCGCAATTTCAATAGATTTTATATTTTCAGCGAGTAACTTGACTATTTTCTTTTCTCAGTTAATGTTAAATCCTTCTTCTTACCCATTTTCACCATTTAGATCCGTAAATAGAATACTTGATTAATAATTTGGAACATAATATTTTACATATTTTTCAATAAAATGAGATAATTATTTTAATTATCAAAATATTTTATGGAAATGAATACCATCAATGCTGCTCTATATAGTGATTATTTGCTACAAATTTCATTGAAATCAGGGAAAAACTTTGTAAAACATTGGAGAAAACGTAATTGCTTAATAAGTGCGAACGCAGTGTAGAGGCTGATGGGATAACTTGTGGCCATAATAAGAAAATTAGAAAAGACTTGTAGACTTGATCCACGAAAATACTTTTTCATTCATAGAGTAGTAGATTTTTGGAATGACTTGCAATATGATTGTGGTAAACAGTAGCTCGTTATTTAATTTTAAGAAAAATTTAGATACTTTCATGAGAAAGAGAGAGTTTGTAGATTGTATATTAATGTATATTCTTAGCTTAAGTTATGTAGGTTTAGTGGTAGTAAAGAGTTGTACATTAATTAGCTGACTTGAGATTGACATTTTGCAAGATTTATATTATTATTATTATTAAAATGTAACTCATGACTTGGATAACCTCAACAGGGCCCAGTGGCTTCATGTTTTCCAAATGAAATGTAATGTAATTTTCTTTTAGTTGGTATCATTTTTGTGGGCACTTGCCTTTGGCCCCTCCTTCCTATAACTGGAATGAGAAATGAGAAGTCACAAACTTAAAATTTGAGATTCATAGTTCTTTCTTAAGAACAATACTGCAACCCAAATTTTATGAAAAGTGGAGTAAGTGGCATAAAATCCCTCAAAATATTGATTAATTTCATATGAAAGTACCCTATTATGAAGGTTCATTACCACTGTTATTACTGCAGTTAAGTAATTATATCATAATTATTTGAAACATGATTCCCACAAATATCATACTGTATCCCAGTGGTTCCCAAACTTTTTTTACTCACGGCGCACTTTAGAACAAGTACAAATATTTTGGCGCACTTTGTACATAAATTAAAAAAATTATTCAAAAGAGGTATTTATACATATACTTTATTACGAATTTCAGTTTGTATTTTTCATATTTTGAAATATAATCTTGCTCTTTTGCGGCGCACCTAATTACATCTCGCGGCGCATGGTTTGGGAACCACTGCTGTATCCAATCTCATTTCTGCATAATTTTTCTACCTTTTCATTAAACTCGTTTACTTTGTAAATTACCCATTTCTTCATTAAACTTCATTTGCATATATGATTGATCATTTTATTTAAAAATGGGGCATAATAAGGTTTCATACAGTAATTATAGATGCAGCCTATAAAATTGTGTAAAATAGTCAAACAGTATGTTAGCTGTTCCTGTACATTTTCACCTTGTATATATTATTATTGTTTGCAATTTCACTTTTTTAATAAATCAACTGGATTCTATTGATTTAGCCTGAAAAGCTTTCATGTTTCCTAATGGCATATTCAGATAATATACAGGTAAACCTCGTTTTACACTGCTTTAAATTATGTTACTTCACTTTTACGCCGCTTAAAGTAAAAGCTTAAATGTAAAATTAAAAATGGTAAAAAGCCGTAAACTACGCAAAATATGATGATGTAACTGTGCGGGACTACTGGAAGTCATATTGAAACGGGGGCGCGATGCCAGTAAGTGTATCTGTGTAAAGATGCGTTTGCGTTACTCACCTACCGGATACTCTGTTAGTGGGGTCACGGCAGCTGCGGCTGGTTGTGGAGATGGGAGATTTAGCTGCCAGTGAGAACCACCCAGAGGGCCTTAATAAAAATCCTTTGACTTCAGCACCACCTGCACTGCTAAGAATGAGAGAAATGAGGTGAGCAAGTTACCAATTTTAGTGTGGTTGAGATTATGTCAGATAGGCAGCTCCTACCAATCTGAAACTGGGTTCTCACCTTTAAGATCTCTGGGGCATAGCCAGTCTGCCTCTTTTAACAACTTACTCTTCGGCTTATGGTGGGAGGATTTAGGAAAAGTAAAATGTCCTTTGCCTAATTTAATCAACGAAACAACAACAACACTTACAAGGTTAACTGCATCCGCAGGCAAGTTTTTACAGGTAACTAAAGAAATATGAACAATTTTATTGATCATACACCAATGTGTATTCAGAACCAACTAAGCACTTGGAAAAAAATTATTACTACAAAACAAAAGAAACAAACATCATTAGTCCCATACCACACACAAAAATGTCAACATAAAATAAAACCATTAAATTATTGGCCATCACCAGCCCATTACCACACAAAAGAGACAAGACTTACAGAAAAAAAATAACTTGCATAACTAATGCAAAAAAAACAAAGAATATTAGTTACTAGGGCAAGGTCAATGAGTGTTACCCAAATTGTATAAACCTGATAAGTCCCCGATGTGTCATTTTAAACTCCACTTCATCTCACAATCATTAAATGTATTCTTGGCTCAATCAGTACACACAAAAGCAATGTTTATAACAAAAAAATTATGTGAACACTGGCTTCAGCATTTGTGCAGGCATTGGGGAAGAAAAAGCTTTGTCCAAATTCACTTCAATAAGCAAATGTCCCAGCCAAAAACAAATCCCTGATAAAGAAAAAAAACCAACAACATTTAGAGATTATCCCCCTAGCACTGTCATCAGTGGACTCACAGGAATCCATGAGTGCAATGATGCCAGAAAAGGGAGCAAAACTGACAATAATAATTAATGGTCTAAAATTTTGGGATATGTATTTGCATTAATATGTTGCTCATAAGGCAGTTAAAGGTACAATTTAGTTCACAGCCTGAGAAAGCTCAAAATCCATTGTGATGCATATTGATAACTGAAGTTAGGTTTTTCAACATGGTCTTTATAAAGGAAATCAGGCATTCAGAAATGATTATGATATTTACATGATAATTTTAAGTGATCCAAATATGTGAGACATGGTTCTTATAGCTAATGGTTAAGCAATACAAAACACCAATGGTAAAAACAAGACTGGATCACCTACCACACCATCAAGGAGAAGTGAGATGCTTTCCCGTCTCTTGAAATGGACATATGATTGCCTCAAGCTGCTTCTTCTTCTCTATACTGAGAGAGTTTCAAAGCTTTTATACTGAGGCATATGATTGCCTCAGTTTTTAACATTCTCTATATTGAGAGAATTTCAAATCTGTTATTATCAATTAAAAAGAGAAGAAAAACATTTTTAGTTAACCATACCATCTCAATATGACATTTTAAAAGGCATTTCCAACATAGCCGCAGCTTGGAATGAAGTTTCGAAATCATGCCTAAATGGTGTCTGGCATAAGCTGTGGCCTGATTGCATTGCTGATTTTGGTGGATTTGACAGTGTTGAAACTGTGACAAAAGACGTCACTAAGATAGCGAATGAAGTAGGTCTAGATGATGTGGAAGATGATGATGTTGATGAACTGCTCAATTCTGCAGTTCCTCAGCAAAAAAAAGAGGATCTCCCTCCAGGATCATCTTCCTCTCAATTAATCATCTCCATCTCGCCACTGTCAAACAAGATCAAATAATTTTGTTTTTAACTGCTTTAATTACCAAAGTAAGTAGTAATTTATCTTCAATTCAATTATTTTATTAATATTAAGCATTCTTTTACTAGTTTTAAGCATATAACCCATTAATAATTTTCATTTTATGGAAAATATGGGGTCACTTTTGGAGAATCCTGGAACCTATCCTATTTATTTAGGTAGAAGCCCATTATTTTTTAGCTTCAATTTACGCCGCTTCACTTTTCGACGGCAATCTGCTGGAACCTAACCCCGGCATAAATCAAGGCATACCCGTATTAATGCATTAGAATTGTATTAGGAAGGAATGTGTGTTTCTCCAAAGATATTGTAAAACATTATGTAAATAGTATTTTTGGAGCAAGTGTAATTTACGTCCCCCTGATGCAAAAGGGGACACAAACTACACTAGGTCAAAGTTAGGGAACATAAACTATACTAGGATCTTTAGGAGACATTTTTTAAATGAATCCATCAAATAAAACATTAAAACTAACAAAAATATTACAACTTAACCAATCATCAATATACATATATACATATATATTGGCGATTGGCTAGGTTGTCATAATATTTTTTGTTAGTTTTAATGTTTTATTTGATTAGGTATATGTGGACAAAGTTGGGGAACATAAACTACACTAGGATAATGTAGGGGAATGTAATCTACACTAGGATAACATAGGGGAATGTAAACTATACTAGGATAACGTAGGGGAATGTAAACTACACTAGGATAGTGGGGGGGAGGAATGTAAACTACACTAGGATAGTGGGGGGGAGGAACATAAACTGCACTAGGATAGTGGGGGGGAGGAATGTAAACTGCACTAGGATAGTGGGGGGGAACATAAACTACACTAGGATAGTGGGGGGGAACATAAACTACACTAGGATAGTGGGGGGGGGAATGTAAACTATACTAGGATAGTGGGGGGGGGGGGGGGTAAACTACACTTGCCCCATATTTTTTTCCTGAATAAAGTTTGAATTGAAATTAACCCATATAGGTCTACTGTAAATTAACTAGTTAGGCTAAATTAGTTTTAGGATTTAAGCCTAAAATTAGTCTATGCTGGAAAGAAAATTTAATTTGTCAGATATACTGAACAGAGCCTAATTGCTGAATTTTTGACAGTTTGTCAAGAAGAATGCTAAAAAAAAATTAAAGTTCATAGTACACTAATATTGGAGGTTACAATAACAAAATAAGGTACCTTGCTGTTATCCTAGACCCCATACTTTTTGCTGAAAATATTAGGGGTGCACTGGATATTGCGAAATATCCTGCTGGATATAGGCCAAGATATTAGAAAATTAACACCTGTATGAAAATCTGCCATAATATGATGATAACACGTTACAAATAATATTTTATATACAAAAAAAATGGAAAGCCCTCCAGGGCCCACCCCTAAACCAGTCCAGCAACACTTTTTATATTAAATCAACACAATACTGATGACAAGAATAAATAAACATCTGTCCATCCTTAATGATTACAGTTCTATTAATATAATCAGAGCTTTTTATAAAAATGTCTAGGCATTAAATTTTTTAAAAAGAGTAAAATATTGCTAGACCCCTGCACTTGTTTTCCATTCTTTTTTCTCCTTTTTTCCTTTATTTTCAAAATGATACAAAACATTACAAGCTAGACAAATGTAAAACAATACATTGAATACAATATAAAATGCCTGGAATGAAATCAATGAATGGAGGGCAGTATTGTGTAGGTCAGATGCTGCCATTCAGCCTGGAGGTCTTCAGAATAAAAAAAACTCAACAACAGTGATTTAGAACTTTTTTCATTGTGGTGCAGAAACAAGAGCATTTCTCCTCTTTTAGGCAATATTTGGGATTGCCTTGCTTCATAGATGTTTCCATATTCAGAAAACATTCTCTCTGAAAATACAGAGGATGCAGGTGTGCAGAGAAGCTTTGAAACAATAGTTTTAAGGAGAGGAAATTGGTCCTCCTGCTTCCAAATTTGAACTGGACAGTGTTTCCTATCTACAAGAGGTTCAGATGCATATCGGTCTAACTCCCCTGCAATCAGTAGAACAGGAGCAGTTTTTTTTTTCAACCTTTCTTCTCTTGTAACTTACTTCCCCAGATTGCTCTCCTTTTGTGTGATCTCCATAAAACACACTTCAAGAATGTCCTCTTCATCTTTCCTCTTTCGCATAGGAGAACTAGAATTTGAGCTGTTTTCGCTTCCACTTTCATTAGAATCATTACCACCTTCGTCATTTTCAATACCTATGACTTCTTCAATCAGCCAGGATTTAGCCTGCTCTTTTTGATCTTGTTGAAAGAAAGATAACTTATACCACGGATCTATTGCAGTCGCAGTCACATAAGCCCTGTTTTTTATTATGTTCAAAGACTTCCCATCATTACTCTCCAACAAGAAATGCGCTCGAAGAGAAGTCAGGAGTTCTCTCTCTCTCGTTTGAACACCTTAGTCATCATGGCCAATCTTTGAAAGAAATCTTTGTAAAATACAAATGCTTGGGATTATGGAAGACAAAGTTGATTTTTCCGAACTCATTTCCTGAGTTAGTTGGAAGAATGGTTTTAATATTTTAAGGAGATTTCGTATCAGTGTCCACTCGAAGGATGTGATGGTAGGTAATTCACTACAATCAGCCAAATACAGTTGCACTGGAATTTTTTATTTATATAATCTTTCTAGCATCAAATATGCGCTGTTCCAATGTGTTGGGACATCTTGAACCAATAGGAGAGGCTTAAGATTTTGCTGCACTTGAATGTGTGTGAAATTGTTACAAGCCAAAGGAGAATGATTAAAGTGAGTTGCAAGGTGGTGACTTTTTGCAAGGATATCAATTACACTCCTCTGAACCATAATTGAGTTGCTAATAACCAGTTGGAGTAAATGAATGCTGCAGTGTATTGAAGGTATTTCAGCCAGGTCACTACCAAGAGCCATATTACTAGCTCTATCCCTCACCAATAAATTCCTCTTATTTGCATCAAGATCCCAACTATCTCTCATAGAGCGAAACTTTTCAGATATATTCTTGCCAGTATGCGACCCTGAGAAATGAGAGCCATGTAGCACAGCATTGTATCTTTCAAAATCTTTACCTATCTAGTGACCCGATAATGATATAAAACTTTCTTGAGAGGTTGTGCATGTCCAATGTCCATATATCTGAAGAAAAGCTGACATGCTTTACTACTTCCAGCTTCTGAGCAATTTTAGACTTGAACTCATTATAAAGACAAGGAATTATAGTATCAGAGAAGTACCTTCTGCTCGGTAAGAGATATCTGGGTTGGAAGTAGGCCATTAGATCAATAAAATCATCATGTTCAACTAAAGTAAATGGCTGGTTGTCGAAAGCCATCATCATGCCAATTTTACAGTGAATCATCACAGACCTGGAGTCATTGATATCCCATATTTTTTTAGATGAAAAGCTTTCCTCTATTGAGATCTGCTTACTCATTTGGTCCATTTTCTTTTCTTTCAGACTACTACTAGTAGAAGTTGATGGTCTAGCCCATATTCTATCTATGCCTATTTTTTTTTATTCAGTTGCAGCTATTCTTTTTTGTCATTTTCATTTTTGGCTTCAGCATACTCTTTTGGGTGATTAATCTTCAAATGATTATGAAGAGGTGTGCTAAAAGACCTTTGGCCACCTTTTTCCGTCCCGCATTTGATAATCTTTTGGCAAATATTACACTTTGCAGTGATATTGCTAGGATCATTTATTGTATACAGTGACCACACAAAACTTGTCATGATTAATAGTTTTATACAACACAAGAACCTGAAAGAGAACAAAACAATTAAACATCTGAATACAGTTGACCCTCAACTTACGTAATTAATCCATTCCAAGATGAGTTACTTAACTCGAAAATGACGTAAGTCGAACCCCAAAATACATGTAAATCAGGTAATCTGTTCCAGGACCCCAAAAAAGTATTGAAAATAATAAAATAATTAAATTTTTTGATAAAAAGAGTGTATATAAACAGAATTATAATGGTAATTAATAATTATTATTAAGAAACACCATCTGTAAAAGAAAATACATATTAAAAATTAATAATAAAAATTAATTTAGACTTACATTGGAGAGAGAGTTGAATAATGCACAGTAAAAATAACAATGAAATAACGTGAAATACCCGGCGTCCTGCCAGTGAGTGGTCATGCACTGCATTTGCGATTATGCAACTATTACGCAACACAAAATAATTATGTAAGACGAACCAATTACAGTCAATGGGGGGCTTCTTGTAACTCAAATTACGTAAGATGGTGATGACGTAAGTTGAGGGTCGACTGTATACTTAAATTATTATTTATCTTATATTTTGGGGGTCGCTTTCCCCCAATGCAAAACACAGCAATATGAGTGTAAAAATAATACAGTACCTAATAATATATATCTGGCCGGATAGATATGGCCATATCTGGCATATCCAGTATCCAGCCAGATATGAAAAATTCATATCTGGTGCACCCCTAGAAAATATCACAACTTAACCTTACCAATTGTCAAGGGCATACATTGAGCTAACAAGAAAGCACCAGTTTTTCTGCTATTATTAATAATCTTTTAAAGTCTCATTATGAACAGCTAAATGGGACTAGGTCTACATGGAGCCCTGTTCTGAGTGGAGTCCCACAGGGGTCAGTACTTGGACTTCTACTTTTTATTTTTATATTAATGACTTGGAAAGGGGTCTAAATAGTAAAACCTCAATATTTGCAGATGATACAAAATTGGGACAAATGTAAGATCTTTCACAGGTGCCATGAAAATGCAAAAGGACATTGATAAAGTAGTTGCTTGGGCAGATAGATGGGAGATGAAATTTAATGTGGAGAAGTGTAAAGTTATGCATGCTGATCATGACAATCCAGAATTTGAGTATAACATGGATGGAAGTTGGATAAATAAAGAAAAAAAGGAGAGAGATTTGGGTGTCATTGTGAATCATGATCTTAAACCTACAACTCATTGTATTGAAATTAGAAATAAGGCTAATGCTAGATTGAACCTAATGCAGAAACATATAGAATATAAATCACCAGAAATTATAAGTAGGCTCTACAGTTTATACGTGAGGCCTCCTCTTGATTGAGTATTGCATTCAATTCAGTAGTCCTTATTTAGA
This sequence comes from Bathynomus jamesi, assembly GCA_023014485.1. Lineage (NCBI taxonomy): Eukaryota > Metazoa > Arthropoda > Malacostraca > Isopoda > Cirolanidae > Bathynomus > Bathynomus jamesi. The sequence goes on from JAJOZX010002429.1 coordinate 74,164, forward strand.
GCAAGACAAAGACAGACTAGAAAAAGTACAAAAGAGAGCCACAAGGATGATACCATGCCTTAGACACCTTAGTCACAAAGAGAGATTGGAGCACCTAAACATGTTTTCCCTAAAGTGAAGAAGGTTACGAGGTGATATGATAGAAGTATATAAAATAATAAATGAGTTAGATAATATAGACTTCCACCTCTTTTTACAAAGGATCACAGTGATAGGACATATTTTTCATCAAATATGTAAATCACAGTTAGTACAACATAGTTTTTCAAATAGAATAGTAAAATTCTGCAGTAGCTTAGATGAAGAAGTTGTGAGTTCCCATACTTTGGAGACTTTTAAGAATAAACTAGATAAATTAATGACTGAAAGAGGTATTTGGTAATGTTGTTTTACTGGTAATGGTGTGGAGAAGAGGTATGTGAACCCTTTATATATGTTAACCCCTCCGTCTATGGCCCTGTGTGGTTCGAATTGACAGGGGTTCTAGTTGGGAGGCAGCAACGGATATTTCTTCTATAACATTCTAATTCTTTTCTCTCGCTTTAGGGTCAACAGTTATTAATTCTTCTCTTGCTATAATACTCTGATACTTTCTCTGAGACTAAAATTATCGACTTTTCTTTTATAACTTATCGACTTTACTGACTAAGTTCCTCTGAAGATAGCCCAACTCGAGGGGGGAAAATAAAAAGTTTCTCTTACTAGAATTTACTTCTTACAAATTTACAGGTAGTGGTCTGAATTTTACAGGGGTAGAGGTTCGACCTCTTTCGACCATGGCTCAGGCCGGAATCTAAAAAGTTAAGGAGACAAGGGGCCTCTGCCCCCTCCCCGCGGTGAGGCTGCTAACAAGGGAGGCTCGTAGCAGTGACCCAAGCAGAGTCCCGTAATCAAGTGTAGTTCATTTTACAAATACATGTATAATATAAGCCTAAATGTTGGGGGAAGGCAGTTGAAGGTTAAGTTTCCCCTTTTAAACACATGATCAGATGTTTGAAAGATTCCAAATAAAAAAAAAAAAAATTAAAAAACTAATCATTTTTTTGCCGAGTCTTCATTTCTGAAGGCGATATCATTTCATAGTAGTACATAAGTACAATTTAAGTACACGACTGAGTACATTTTCATTTGGGTTTATTACAATTATGATTGCAATTATGGATTACTTCACATTCGTTTATGATTGTCCATTACAGTTCTATTAAAGTACATTCTTACATTATATATTAAGTCATTACATTAAATTACAGTTTCATTGAAGTACATTACGTTGTTTACCATTCTTACAGTTTTTTATATATTTATATATGGTTATAATATATGGTTATAATATATGGTTATTATATATGGTTATTATATATGGTTATTATATATGGTTATTATATATGGTTATTATATATGGTTATTATATATGGTTATTATATATGGTTATTATATATGGTTATTATATATGGTTATTATATATGGTTATTATATATGGTTATTATATATGGTTATTATATATGGTTATTAGTACAACACAAGTACATGAGCACATATGAGATAATTTATATACAACATAATATGTTATATTATGTTATAATATGTTATAAATTTGAATCAGAGCGAGAGGAGATATTTATCTTAGAAGCGTTCGATTTTGCAGTGATTAGCGAATTTGATCACTTACCTAAGCAGTTATGAATATCTTGTGAGGGGTGAACGCACTTAAAAGAAAAAAAATAAAAATACATGTGGACGTATTTTATATGTACGTAACACAATAGGTTGTGCGTGTAATATAGACACGCATAAAATATGGACTGATAGGTTGATAGGCTAGGCATCAGTAGACAATAGGTAGGACACAATATAAATAATGATGTATAGAGAATGAAGTTTTTACTATTAAAGAATTTACCATATATTGAACATGAAAGATATCCACATACCAAATGGATGATTCAGTATTGGCGGTATGGAAACGTGAAGAGAATTAAGTTACTTTATGACGTCATAGTTATTGAATTTGTACGTATAGTACAAATCATTATTAGGAAGATTTATAAGAATGAATTAGAGACAAAGAGTGGGTATTAATGACTAAGTACAACTATGGGTTCCAATCCTGTTACATGCAATGTGTATGCATAATCTAGGGTCGAGAGTGAGTGCAAGACAATCATAATTAATAATAACTTCTATAACAAATGGAAAATGGATGCGACTAAACCATAGAAATGGTAGATCGTAGGGTTGTGACACAAACAAAAAGAGGAAGTTACAAGTAAAATTATTATCCAAACTTGTGTTAAGCGATTTTGGTTCTTATGTAAAAATGAATATTGATTATTCACTGTTCATTTTTACACATATATATATATATATATATATATATATATATATATATATAGTGATGTGAGGTGAGAATATTCTGAGAATATTTAAGAATTTTCTTTTTTCTTAGTTTTAAAACATTTTTAGATTGTTTTGCAGCTTTTTAGAGAATTTTAGAATATTTCAGAACCTTATGGAACTTTCTAGAAATGTATGAGAATATTCTAGATGACTCCAGAACATTCTAGAATACTCCGGAATTGGGAGAAAATAGTATAAAAGGATGGCAAATTTTCCTTGGTTAGTTGTGGTTGTGTATAGCAAGAGCAAGTATCAAGTAAACTTTTAACACATGGGGATAGCCCAGAAAAGTCTCATGTTTCAGAGAAGTATACAGAAGAATGCAAAGATAAAAAAAAGAAAAGGAGGAAGAAGAAGAAGAAGAAATAGGCAAAGAAGCTGATGATGACATGAGGCAATGATTGATGAGTCAGAATCAGAAATAATTTTGTCAGAATCAGAGTAAATACCAGGGTAACCAATAATTAATTTCTATATAGTTTTGAAAAAATCAAATAAATTTTTTTTTTTTTTTTCATAAAAAAGCTATACTGGTCACGCAATTTTTGAGATTTATTAATAAACATGAGGACTCAGTATATAGTAAATGATTCTTTAACATAACAAACAGTCAATAACGCGTATGGCCACCCCTAGCTACAATGCAGGCTTGGAGTCTGGCCCTCATCGACCTCAACAGTCTCTGCAGGAAAGCAACAGGGATGGCCCTCCACTCTTCAATAATTGCATTGGTCAGTTCCCTGATGTTCTGCGGCTGATGCTGACGTCTGCGAACTCGCCGTTCAAGTTCATCCCATGCATGCTCTATCGGTGACATGTCTGGGCTGAAGGCTGGCCATGGTAAGGTCTGCACCTGTTGTCCCTGCAGGTATGCCTGCACTATCCTGGCTGCATGAGGTCTGGCATTGTCCTGTTGCAGGAGCACCAATTCTGGATGTTGCCTCATGAATGGAAGAACATGTGGGTGAAGAATCTCATCCCTGTAGCGCTGGGCAGTCAGAGCGCCATCAACAACCACCAGCTCAGTTCTTGAAGCAAAGGCAATTCCTGCCCAAACCATGACACTTGGTCCTCCCCATCTGTCATGCTCCACTACTGCAGCATCTGAGTATCGCTCCCCTGGTCGTCTGTATACCCTGACACGGCCATCAGAATTGGACAGTCTGAAGCGAGACTCGTCAGAAAAGAGGACTTGGTTCCACATTCTGTGTCCAGTCACGGTGCTGATAGGCCCATTGCAGGCGTCGTTGCCTTCTTGCATCAGTGAGAAAAGGACCTCTGTAAGGCCTGCGGGATCGGAGTCCTGCATTACGGAGTCAGTTTCTGACGGTCTGGTCACTAATTCTGTGTTGTGGATACCAGGTGTCTCTCTGGCTGTCTGACGAGCATTCCACTGCCGATGACGCAGGTGCTGCAGTACAATGTGGCGATCCTGGCGTTGGGTCATCACACGAGGTCGCCCACATCTTGGCAGGTCCTGAACACTTCCTGTGGCATTGTACCGTCTAACAAGCCTAGAGATTGTGCTGGGATGCACATGCATTCGTTGTGCAACTTGGACAGCAGACATGCCTGCATCCAACATGCCCAAGGCACGACCTCTGTTGACCTCTGAGAGTCGTGGCATGCCTCAATCGCGGGAAAAAGTTTGGTTTTCTCAACGGGCAGTGTGTATTCTGTGAAGTCAAAGAAAAAATGCATGCCTTCATAAAGAATACATTCAATTTAATCTCTGTTTTTGTTTGTAACAAAATGGCGTCTTAGCCGGGATTAGTCAGGTTTAGAAACATGCACTAAGTGGCTTTAAAAGATTTGAACAAACATTTAACCATAATCTTGAAACTGTGATAATACCACTAACAACTTAAATTTTACACCATGTGCAAGCTAATTGCGTTTCTCTTTTTGACCAGTATATTATACTGAAATTGAACACTTAATTATAAGGGATATTTTTTATTTTTTCTAAAGTTTTTTGTATGATATATTTTATTTATTTCCATATAATTTTGAAAAAATCAAATAAATAAAAAATATTATGATTTATTTTCCTAAAAATCATCATTTATTTTAGTTATTAGCTATTTATTAGCTATTATACTGAAAAACTGAGATTGAATACTTCATTACAAGGGATATTTTTTCTTTCTAAACTGTTCTGTGTAATATATTTTATTAATTTCTATATATAATTTTGAAAAAATCAAGTAATTAAAAAAAGATTTTTTCATAAAAAAGCTATGATACTAAAAAACTGAAATTGAACACATAATTACAAGGAGTATTTTTTTATTTCCAAAGTGTCTTGTGATATATATTTTATTAATTTCTATATAATTTTGAAAAAATAAAAAAAGAAAAAAAAATCATTTTGATTTAATCACTGCCATCCCTGGTAAATACTGTACTTTGAATTGAAATACAGTCTTTATACAATGATTCAATAAATTTTTTGCATTAGTTAATTTATTTATTTCTTCACTCATCCTATCATTCACTTCTGACTTAGAATTTCTCCATTTTGACAAGAACTGAAGTTAAGTTGTATCAAAATAGTTGAAAAACCCCTCAGATGTTCTAAAAAAGAAAATTCCTGAAAATTCTCAGTTCAGAGAATATTCTCCTAAAGATTATTCCTAAGAATTTTACATTATATATATATATATATATGAAAATTATTTCACGAAAGTAACACGTGAAAAATATTTAGGATGAATAAAAGCACGAAGGAAAGGAAACACAAAATGGTGCTCAAGCGCTTTCGTCTAATGACATCCTCAGGAACACTGAAGTACATAAAAGGGTTACAGCCTATATATAGGTTACAGAAAAAAAATAAAAAATAAATAAATAATGCATATATATATAATATATACACATACATATATATCTATATGTATGTATATATATGCAATAAACGGAGAATTAAATATAAAAATTAAAAATTAAAGATTAAAGGATTATCAAGAGAGGCATACAGATTTGTAAGGAAAAAAATATCAATTTTTAGCACAAGATCAAATGAATTATAAAAATACAAATTTATACTGGAAATCTGCCCGGGTTTTAACACACTGCCTTTTATGGTTAAGTTTCGATGTATATAAAAATAAAATGAAAATTAAAAGTTAATAAAGTAGCATACAAGTTTACCAAAGATTTAGCGTTCTACCCTTCTTATCTAAATCTGTTTTGAAGGAATTCAAAACAACAGGATCGAGTTGAAAAAGACCTTTGCTTATGTTGAAGTTATTTGAAAGTTGGATGTGTGTGTACATAGGGAAAGCCCAGGTTTTAAGTTTAGTATCTATCGAAAAACAACAAACAATTTGTCCTACGTACACTTTTACTCGGGACATGACCCCCCCACTAAGAAGGCCATTTTTTCATCAGTGTTTCTCCGCGCCCTTAGGATCGCCAGTCCGGAATACATCGATGCCGAATTGGAAAAAATCAACGGTATTGGAAGTGATCTGTGTTATCCATCTGCGTTTATGGAATCTTGTCTCAACAAGGCAAAACGAACTTTCTATCGTGTCAATAATAACACTCGTACTTTGTCAAAAAATATTTTAGTACTTCCATTTTTCCCGGGCTTTTTAGGCATTGCTAATGTACTTAAACTTTTGGATATTAATGTAGTATTTTCATATAACAATATTGTAAAAAATATCATAGTAAAAAATAGCCCTACCAATAATTCAGGTATTATCTATAAAATTGGTTGTAAACAATGTGATTCCTTTTACATAGGTCAGATGGGAAAGGATTTGCACACACGTATAAAACAGCATCAATATTCCATTAGAACAGGACAGTTGTCCAGTGCCCTTTTTGTCCATTTGTCAGAGTTATCCCACTGTATTGATTGGAATAATGCTTCAGTTTTATTCCACTCTAGCAACATTGTTAATAGAAATATTCTTGAGTCTGCCATTATCCAACTTTCAAATAACTTCAACATAAGCAAAGGTCTTTTTCAACTTGATCCTGTTGTTTTGAATTCCTTCAAAACAGATTTAGATAAGAAGGTTAGAACGCTAAATCTTTGGTAAACTTGTATGCTACTTTATTAACTTTTAATTTTAATTTTATTTTTATATACATCGAAACTTAACCATAAAAGGCAGTGTGTTAAAACCCAGGCAGATTTCCAGTATAAATTTGTATTTTTATAATTCATTTGATCTTGTGCTAAAAATTGATATTTTTTTCCTTACAAATCTGTATGCCTCTCTGATAATCCTTTAATTTTTAATTTTTATGTTTACTTCTCCATTGCATATATATATATATATATATATGTGTGTGTATATATATATATATTATATATATATATATATATATATATATATACCTTATGAACCTTATGTTGTTTCGTGTGTTGGTCTCTCTTCACACGGAGGTCAAGCTGGTGGCCCCGCCTCTAGGTCTGGCCTGGTGGAGGAGTGAGTTACTTTCTTGCGCTCTCCACCGTACATAGCCAGGCACGCCTGGCTCATCTGGTACTGTCCTGAGCCAGACATCCAGTCTTTTCTTGAAGACTTCAACTTTGACCCCCGTTACGTTTCTGAGGTCCTTAGGAAGCTGGTTGAAAAGTCTTGGCCCCCTGACAACCAAGCTATTTTCCTTCAGGGTTGAGGAGGTCCTTGTCGTGCTTTTAATTTGGGAACACTACACATTCTTCCTTTCCTATTTTCCAGTGTTGTTTGAATGGTAATTGGGTTTAGTTTTAGGTTTGGTACCAGTTTTTCGATCATTTTCCATATGTAGATTATGATGTACCTCTCTCTTCTTCTTTCCAGTGAGTACAGATTTAGTTTACAAAGTCTTTCCCAGTAGTTGAGTTCTTTGCAGCCATCAATCTTGGCTGTGAAATGCCTTTGCGTTTCTTCTAGTTTATTAGTTTCTTCCTTTTTATATGGGGACGTCAAAACTGAGCAGTATTCAAGTTTTGGTATAATCAGTGTTTTTAGCAGGGGAATCATTACTGTCCTGTCCCTTCTCTTGAACGTTCTTAGAACCTGTCCGGCGACTCTTTTTGCTTTATTTATCGCTATCTGGTTTTGTGTTTCGAATTTCGCATCATCTGTCATTATTATCCTGAGATCAATCGCTTTCATGCTTCTCTGAATTTCCTGTCTATCTGGAGCATAATATGCAGTCTGTTTAAGTTCTTCTTTTCTACCATATCTCAAGAGCTGAAATTTCTCGGCGTTGAATGACATGTTGTTGTCTTCTGACCATTTGTATATTTTGTTCGTGTCCCTCTGCAAGGCCTCCACGTCATGTACATCGCTGATTTTTCTGCTGATCTTTGTATCGTCTGCAAAGGATGTTACTATACTATTGCTGTTTACTCCGCTGTCTATGTCTGTTAGCATGATAATGAACAGGAGTGGGGCCAGTACTGTCCCTTGTGGTACTGAGCTGCGTACTTCCGATTCTGATGATGATATACCTTGAATTTTGACGACCTGCAGACGATCACTAAGGAAGTTGTAGATCCATTTTCCCTGTTATTCCAATGTCTTTAATTTTATGTCCTATTATACCATGGTCACATTTATCGAAAGCTTTAGCAAAATCTGTGTATATAACATCGTAGTTGTCATTGCCTTCCAATGCATCTAGGATATTGTTGTTGTGATAGGCATGATCTACCTGATCGGAATCCATGCTGATTTTCGTTGAATCTTTCCCGTGTCTCCAGGAAATCATAAATTTTCTGTCTAACTATTCTTTCAAATACTTTGGTGAGGTGGGACGTCAATGACACTGGTCTATAGTTCTTTGCTTGAGATCTGTCCCCTCCTTTATATAAGCACACCGGACAAAAAATTAGTCACCCCTCTCAGAATGTACCTAATAACGTGTGACGGCGCCTCTGGCCTTGATAACCGCACGAATCCGGCGAGGCAGAGACTCTACGAGGTTGTGCATGTACTGAACATCGATTTGCTGCCACTCGTTCATCAGCCGGTCCCGAAGTTCCGCCAGAGTCCGTGGGTGTCTATTCCTGCGCTTCACTTTCTGTTTCCAGCCTGACCAACACCTTCGACGCATTCAGGATTAAAGGCTTCATTGGACCTGCGATGTACTCGTCGCCTCCCATCATTGGAGAACAAACAAAAACGGGACTCATCGGACCAAATTACACGTTTCCAATCTGCCGCAGTCCAGTTTTTGTGCCTCTGAGCCCATTTATAACGTGCCAATTTGTGACTTGCTGTTAACAGCGGCCTCTTCCGTGGTACCCTGCTCCAGATATCCATCGCATGCAGTTCTCGTCGCAATGTCCGTTCGGAAATTGGTCGCTGGAGAACCTCATTGGTTTCTTGGAGCAATTGTTCTCTGGTTTGAAAACGATTTGCAGTTACTAGACGAGAAACATGGCGGCGGCCCCTATTGTCGAGAATTGTTTTCCGGCCACAGTTACGCCATCGATTTTCAGTTGATTGCGAACTACACCACTCTTTGTAAACTCGCTGGACAGTACGCGTTGACACACCAACAAATTGGGCTACTTCAGACATTTTGTGTCCGTGGGCTCTGCCAAACACGATGGCTCCTTTTTGCCACTGAGTAACGTCTGCCTCACGACCCATTTTGCAGACTATATCCAACACACACTTTGTTCTTCACCACCTCACGAAACAGATCTGATCCTGTGTGCTACGTCACCGCTACTTGTCACTTACCAATGCTACATCAGCGCCCTCTGTGTGACCTTGAACTTCCTACTATCGGTGCTATTAGGGGTGACTAATTTTTTGTCCGGTGTGCTTATATATATATGTATATATATATATATATATATGATGAATAAAACCACGAAGGAAAGGAAACACAAAATGGTGCTCAAGCGCTTTCGTCTAATGACATCCTCAGGAACACTCAGTGTTCCTGAGGATGTCATTAGACGAAAGCGCTTGAGCACCATTTTGTGTTTCCTTTCCTTCGTGGTTTTATTCATCGTAAATATTTTTCACGTGTTACTTTCGTGAAATAATTTTCATATATATATATATATATATATATATATGTATATTATTTATTTATTTTTTATTTTTTTAAAATTTTTTTTTTTTTCTGTAACCTATATAATTTAGGGTGACACTTATTTTCGAAAGTTTGAATTTTTATCGGGACGGGCGCGTTTCTGGTTCCATTTTGTCAAAAAATATCGTGTGTAAAATATTTTTGAAATAAAACAATATTTAGAACTGCCTCAATACGGTCAAAGTTTGTATATTTTCTCGAAAAGTAGAAATTTTAGATCATGATGTTCTATGCCTCTAGCAAATAAAATATCACTTCGTTTGTTCAAGCTACTAATCTTGACCTAAAACATATAACTGGACTTCATACTTTCAACTCTAGGTCCCCCTCAACTCGAGTATTAGCCCCTCAAGGGGGGGGGGGTATCATGGGCGCCCATCTCCCTCTCATTGTTGCCTACTTTGCAGAGGTCACGGTGGACTTGCGGGCGGTTGGGAAGTCACAGCGGTGCTTCTCGATTACTTGTAAGAGGAACTGCCTTTGGTCTTCACTCTTGGTAAGGGCCAGGTTGAAAGACTGCATCAACTTCACCCCGCGCTCCGCGAAGTCATTGACAACTTGAAGGGCCTGGACTCGGCGGGATGCGGCGATGAAGGCTGGGTCCGTCCGCCACTCCTCCGGATCCTTGAGCAGGAAGGCGGTGCTGATGTCCAGAACCTTGAAGAACTCCTTTGATGTAGTCGTTGTGAACTTGGCCAATGTATTGTTGGCGATTGAGGCGGTGGACAGGTCCACATTGATACGCCGCGGGGGATCCTCCGATCCTTCCTCTTCTTCCATTGCTTTAATCATCTCCCGCTTTGTCGCCAAGTCGATACCCTCGTCGAAGATGGCCAGGGTGACGAGGCGCTCGCTCAAGTACCATAGGTGCCTGGCGAAGACTGTCGCCGTCGCCTTGGCCACCGCTGAGTCCGGATAATAGACGAGGGCCTTGAGCAGCGCGAGGTCCGCGGCCGGGGCCGTTGCCGGGAGCGGCGCTTTGTACCAGGCCGTCACGTAGATGGACACGGCGAAGATGGTGAATCGCCGGATTCCAGCCGCTTCGCCTGACGACATCTGAAACTGTTCCCGGAACAGGAACAGTTTGATGGCATAGATGACTTTTGCCATCCAGCGCGCGCGATGGAAGGCGCCGGGACGAGCGAACCGGGCACCCCGCTTGTTCGGACCGCCCAGCACAATTACAGAGAGCTCCAGAAGTTCCCTGTAGTCATCACGTGGATGTTGACCGTCGAGGAGGCGGCTGAATTCGATCAGCAGGTCGTCGCGGGCGTCCTTCAGGTGCTGCGGCATGGTTCCATCCTCGAAGGGCTTCGCTTTGGTTTGATCGATGAAGTCCCACTGGGCGGCGAATCGTTTGAACAGGAGGATGTCAGGACCAGTAGAGGGACCGAGGCACGCTGTGAATGCCTTCTCGCACACCAGTTCGTGGATGTGGTGGTGGCAAGCCAAATGAAGCACTGTCTTCTCGAGTTTCTGCTCAATGATATAGCAAGCTCCCCCTGAGAGTCCTGTGTTTGAGGCGGTGGTGTCAAAAGAGAGGGCACAGATCCGTCCCTTGATGTCCCAATCCTCGAGGGCAGAGAGGATGGCTTCCGCCATGGCGCGGCCGGTGCCGTCGGGGAGGCTGGGCACAGCCAGAAGCTTGTCGACGTTCTCCCCAGACACCAGAACTGGAAGGCGATCTTCAGCAGGGCCTCCGTCAGCCGCTGGTACGATTTTCCCGTCCCAGTGAACGGTCAGCGGCACAGTAGGATGGAAGGCTGCCTTCATTTCCGCTGCTGCCATAGCACGGAACTTTGCTCGGTCGCGGCGGGAGGATTCGCGGTTCAAGACCAGCTCCTCAGGGTCGTGGCCCAAGCTCCTCGCAGCCGCCGACAGCAAAAAAACACCACCTCGGTCGGTAAGTTTCGTCCGATCCATCGCTGCGGAGAGATCAGGGGTGATCATCTTTTTTGACGCGCGGAATCGCTTGGGTGGTAAAGGGGTCGTAGATGCTTCTGCATTCGACGTGGATGGGCCCGGGAGAGAGAGCTCTTCCTCTTCTTCTCGGCGACGACGCCGTGTCGGTGACCGAGTCGGGCTGCTTGCACCTGAGCTGGAGCTCGATGCCAGTTCGACGAGTTCTTCTCGGCTCTCTCTGTTCGCCCTTTCATCATCTTGCCGGCGGCTCCTTTCCGCTTCCTGTCTCCTCGCACGCTCCTCCTCAGTGTGCAGCGTCATGTCACGTGTGGAGGAGATGCGGCCGCGCCGCACCTCGGCCCTTTGTCCCGTCAGGAACTCCCTGTCCTCTTCGATTGTGATCATCGACATCGCCTGTTCGTGTGCGATGTCGAAGAGGCGGTCAAGGGATGAGAGGAACTCAGCCTCATTCCTGATTTGGGTCACAGTGCGCCGTTTCGAGTTCTTGTTCAGAGCCCGCCACTTCTCGTACATTCGGAGAACCTTGTCCCTTGCGCGTTGGTCTTTCTGCGTAGGAATACGGGACCGCTCCCAGAATTCCTTGACTGCGGTCACTGTCTCAGCGGCTGCTTCCTTGATCAGCTTCTTGACGTCAAGGTGAAGGTGGAAAAAGTACTGAAGCGCCTGCTTTCCTGTAGGCAGCATGCTTCCTGTGATGCTGTGGTCCACGGTCCCCAGGAGATAGACTGCTGTTTTAGATCTTGTTGCCGAAGCCATCACGTCGTTTCAGAACTCACTGAAAAAGAGAATGAAACCTGTTAGTGTTGGCAAAACTCGTCCCAACCCATTTTCTACTTAGAATAACATGTTCTTTCGCCTGTATCAATATTTGGATAAACTCGTGTTACACCCTGTATAATACCTCATTTTAGTCTTCTGTACACCAGTGCGGAAGACTAAACCAACGACTCTGACCGTCCGTCTGTCTGTCTGTTATCATTTTTCAACTCAGAAACTACAGCAGCTATCGAAACGAAAACTGACATGATAACAGAACGCCATGAGTACTTTTCGACAAAAAGTATAAACTTTGACCTCGCTGAGCAGTGGCGGTCCTAGCTTACATGACGCCCTGGGCGAACCTCACCTTCAGCGCCCCCCCCCCCCCCTCTTCGCCAACACACACACATTCGAATCCCCCCAAAATAAAGGACAGACATAACTCTTTCACAAAATAACTTTTTATTGGACTAATTGTTGGAACTTCAGAACCAAAACAAAGACTCAAATTTCTGAATTTTACAAATCCTTCATCACGTAAATAGAATAACTCACTTAAGAGAATGTAATTATGATACTATGAACAGGAAAAATACAAATTAAATTGCACAACTGCCATAAATAAACTAGAGAATCAAATTTCTAAATTGTACAAATGCTCTATCACATAAATAGAATAAGACACTTAAGAGAGGGTAATTATTATGCTACACTTTGAACAAGAAACAAAATAAATTGCACCACAGCACAACTGCCATCTAAAGCCTGACTCTTCTTACCTTCCTTGATGCAAAGTCATGAATTAAATCATCATATGAAATCTGCTCAGCAATTGTATGATTTATACTGATGATGGCCAGACCGGTAAGGCGTTCCTGTGACATAGTTGACCTCAGGTAGGATTTGATGAGCTTCAGCTTTGAAAAGCTCCTCTCTGCTTCAGCAACAGTGACTGGAAGAGTAAGACCAATTCTGAGAGCAGTCCACAAATTTGGATATATTTCAGAGAGCTCCCTTTCATGGATAAATGTCAGCAGTTCAAGCAAGGATATGGTCTTTGATGGCAAGTCAGGCAAGTTCTTCAGCTCCTGTGCAAGCTCTCTGCCATCCAAGTCAGATTGTCCCTTAAAGTGTAGTGTAGTACTAAGGTTCACACATTGTTCTGTCAGCTCCTCAAATGTGAGATTTTGGAAATGTGTCAGCACTCCAAACTTCTCTCCCACAATTTCCAACGTGGAAAATCTTTCCTGAATGGCTGATGTTGCAGCATCAACCACTGCATTGAAAAATGTCACCTCCAGCTTCTTCAAAGCATCAATCAAGGGCTCATCAGATGCTTCATAGGAGAAGTGCCGCTTTGTGGACCTCAGCCGTTTTTGTTTTAACACAGCCTCCACATTCATTTGTTCACAGATATCTGTGGCTGCCATTTGTGCAGCCACAAAACCTGTTGCCCTGTAATTGCGGAGACCTCTCTCTGTTTTTTTTAGGAGATTTACTGCAACATCAACGTGCATGCTAGGAGACTGCATCTGCTTGCTCACATGATGCTGAATTTGGCACAACAGGTCATGCCACACCACTGAACAAATGGCGAAGCGTTATGACCCAACCTCCTCTGACAGAGATTGAGCCTCGACCTTTATTACAGAGTCTTTGGTGTGGTCCCTCACCTCGATCAGTGCATCTCTCACTGCAGCTGCCTGATATCTCAGGGGCTCCACACTCTTGATCTTGCTTTCCCACCTTGTATCAGACCACATCTTCAATGTGATGTTCACATGTTTTTTTCAAAATGGCCCATCGTTGTGTGGAGGCTGAAAACAAGTTGTAAAGCTTCTGCAAGATGCCAAAGTAACTTGTGGCATCAATAGATCCCTTAGCAGCATCGGCCACAAGCAAATTCAGAGAATGAGCCCCACATGGAACAAACAGAGCTCTGGGATTAATTTCTAGGAGCCTGGATTGAACACCCTTGTTTTTTCCCCTCATGTTGGCCCCGTTGTCGTATGATTGTCCTCTACAGTCCATGAAAGGAACTTTTAGCTCCTCCAGTCTCTTCAGAATCAGAGATGCCAAATGTTGACCAGTGGACTCCTCTGCCTCCAAAAACCCCATGAAATGTTCCTTTATATGGGGCTTCCCTCCAGTGACACAACCCGAATCACAACTGACAACTGTTCAGTGTGGCTGATATCTGGAGTGCAATCTAGAATTATTGAAAAAAACTTTGATTGTTTGATGTCGCTCACCATTGCTGAAATGGTCTTGCTGCTCGAGAAATCAATGAGTTCGTTTTGTATGTGGTGGCCGAGGTAGCTGGTGTGACTGGAGGTCCCTTTTTGGACACGGTTAATGTGCTCTTGCATTATAGGATCAAATTGTGCCATCAGTTCAACTTCTTTCAGAAAATTGCCATTTGATGGTGAGAACAATTTTTCTGTATGTCCCCTTAGTGCCAAATTCCTAACTGCCAGAGAATGCACAATAGCAGTGAGACGTGTCAGCACCGCTCTCCATCTCAACTTCTCAGCCTCCAGAAGTGCCATCTCCTGCTTGTCAATGGTCTCCCCCTTTCTCATCCTCACTGCCAGTTCTTTCCAGATTTTCATAGAATTTAGGTGTTCTGAACTGTTGTCATGTGATGTGAGCAATGAGCTTGCATGCTTCCAGTCCGAGAGTCCCAAACTTGTTAAATTTATTTTCCTCTTGGAAAATAATGTACAACAGAAACAGAAAAGGCTGTTGTTTTTTAAGGAATAGACCAACCAACTTCTGGTTATATTTTCCCCACTAACCAATGACTTCCTGAAGTATTGATGGTGGAAACTTCTTCCGTCACTGTCGTTTCTAGGGAATACAAAGTCAGATGGTACTTGACTTGGTCCCCTGGAAACCAGTTGTGTCCGAATTCTCTCAGTCAGAACTGAAGGCCAGTTAGCAGGGTCGGTGGACAGAGACTCATCCTCAGGAGGCGATTCTGCTCCAGGCATTTCTAATAGAAAGAACAAGAGCATTACTCATTAGTATACACACCTAAGTTAGATAACACATTATTCACAGCACTTTGTTATGGTGGTGGTGTTATGGAATTATGGTGGTGAAACACCACACATACCCAGTAACCCAGACCCAGTGATAATAACATTATAATTTATAACTGTTTGCAAAATGCTTTGCAGGGATGCACACACATACACATACACACACACGCACACACTCACAGACATATGTGCACACAAACTCACCTGAAGATCCTGCCGGGAGAAGTAGAAGCAAATGGGTCTTCATCCTCAGGATCAGACTGCATTTGTGGAGACATATGTGAGGCTGAGGAGGTAGATGGCTCCTCAGCCTCAATAATGGCAGAAGTAGACGGCTTCTCATCCTGGCTAGTGGCAGAGGGTGTTCCAAAATATTTCAAAAGTGCCCCTGCAAATAGTAAAATAGAACATAACAGACCAATGCATGAATAGGCTAGTACAATTAATTTAACATGTTATTAAGCACAATTTATTAAACTTTTAGAATAGGAAACAAATGAATAATACAACCTCCTTGGTTAATGGCTAATTATATACATAATAGTACACTTCAAATGACTCAGAAAGCTATATCACAAAATAGCAGTGCAATATAGCAGTGAAGAGTAGATGACATAGCTCTATACCTTTATCTTTTGCTCGTTTCTCCTCTTCTTCTTTCCTCTTTTTTCTAAACTGAGCACCTGATAGCTTTGACCTCTTCTTATCCATTTGCGGTTATTTGACAGACCTTAGTGGCTTAGTGTGAAGATTCGTTCTGTAATAAATAATATACATTTCACTATTTAACCAAACCCAGAAAAATAACATTACATATGTTAAAGTATGGGCCTTTATTCCCAATAATATTAATCTGGAAGCATTTTGCATTGTTTAGGTCTTTTATGGGAAGGTTTATGGAAAATGCAATAGATGGTTTTTTATTAATAAAAATATATTTATTGATCTTTTATTATTTATTTTATTTTATTTTTTATTTTTATTTATTTCTTTATTTATTTATTCTTATTTTTATTTTTATTTTTTTTGCAGGCGCTCATGCCGCCCCTCCACAAATGCCGCCCTGTGCGGCTGCCCATATTGCCCATATGAGGAACCGCCATTGTCGCTGAGGCAGTTCTAATTATTATTTTATTTCAAAAATATTTTACACACAATGTTTTTAGACGGAATGACACCAGAAATGCGCCCGTCCTGATAGAAATTCCCAAAAAATGAAAAACACCTCAAATAAGTGGCACCCTGTATATATAGGCTGTAACCCTTTTATGTACTTCAGTGTTCCTGAGGATGTCATTAGACAAAAGCGCTTGAGCACCATTTTGTGTTTCCTTCGTGGTTTTATTCATCATATATATATATAATATATATATAATATAAAAAATATAGTTTATTTTTTACTTAGGTAAATCTTATCACCCACACAGAGTGATGAGATGTAGGGAGGCAGCATCATGGGTTAGGGGATACTCTGTCTTTAGATTTCTCTGCTGAGTCCCCCCCCCCCCCCCCCCCCCCAGCACTGTGATGTATGAGACTCATTATGTTCACTTGCCTCATTGACACCTTTAAATGGGTGTACATTCAAATACTCTATAGAAGAGTCTTTACAGTCCCACCTACTCCTTTTATCGTAATTGTAGAGCTTGTATTATATTATTCAGGTTGTATCTATGTAGATATATGGCTGTATAGATAACCATGTGATGTCTACAATTAGTACAGTAGTGGTATTGATGAATGATCCACAAGATCAGCAGAGATCAATCTTAATTTTACATGTAACTGTATTTATGGTTTGCTTATATTAACAGTGGAGCCACCCAGATGGGCCGAAGGGCCCCTAGTGTGTCCACTATAAAATTTTTACCATGTTACCAACATACAAGAAATACAGTTAAGTCAACTGTATGCCCTTGACAATTGGTTAGGTTAAGTTGTGATATTTTCAGCAAGAAGTCTGGGGTCTGGGATAACAGGAAAGTACCCAAAATAATTTTAATGTTGAAATAATGGCAAAAATTCTGATAGTTATTTACAAGATCTGTCATAATCAGGCTAGTTTGGGTCTAAGATAAGGGGCCTAATATCATAGGATCCACATTACATAGTTATCATTATAAGAAGATAGTATAAGCAGTTGGTGGATATTAATATTTGTTTTAATATTTCAGATTATTTTTCAACAGCTTTGTTAAAGTAAATTTATTTGAATCTTTCATATAATAAAATCTTTCTTTTTAATTTAGCTCTTATCTAATTTAGTGGACTGTAGTTGGGCCTCGAGCTGAGAGTAAGACCATAACTTTATAAACTATGGATTATGACTCAGATGCTAACCAAGTTTGGGTAAGTTGTTTTTCTTTCAAGTATAAAATAGGCTAGGCCTACCTTCCTTCATTTTTGCAAAGTATTAATGTAACTGCTTTTATCTTATATAATGAAAAATTGTGCTAGGCCATATACCTAATCTTTTAAATATTTTCCTGGTCTTGATTTGCTTGTGATTTCCCATTCATTTTGAAAATATCTGTGTAATAATAATTGTAAATCTTTAATTTACATGACCTTGATTTTCATGAAACTTGGCACACTGCTTAATAGATGAACTATGAGTAAACACTAAATTGGTGCTGGTTGTGTGTGCGGTCTACCTAGCTTCGAGCAGTCTACCACAATTAAGCTGCGACCAACCAACCTACCAAAAAGGCAACCGTGAAGGCTACGATAAACTTTAATATATCTTAGTTTATTTGGTGCTGGTTAAGTATGTGGTCTACCATCTGAGTTTTGACAGAATATAAACTAATGAAAATATCATGACTTAACCTAACCAATTATCAAGGGCGTACAGTTGATCTATTATTAATTATAACATTGTTTGTTTCTGGAATAGTATTTACTATTTACTAATAGATCAACTGTACGCCCTTGATAATTGATTAGGTTAAGTCGTGATATTTTCGTTAGTTTTAACGAAAATATTCTGTCAAAACTCAGATGGTAGACCGCATACTTAACCAGAACTCAGATGGTAGACTGCACACTTAACCAGAACTCAGATGGTAGACCGCACACTTAACCAGAACTCAGATGGTAGACTGCATACTTAACCAGCACCCACTAAATTTAACCTCTAATTACCTAGAATGAGAATATTAATTAAATAATTCACTATAGTGTTCTTTCCATGTGATGACTATATTCTCAGTCCTCATTACATTTTCAATGTTAGTGGGTATATATTAATTTTGGTGAAGAATAAAAGGATGAAGAGAATGAAGAGAGAGTGTACATGTTGAAGTTTTATTGGCAGCATTTTGGAAAATTAATGGTTATTATTGAATGTTTCACCAACAGTTTCATAGCTTTGTTTCGGTTCATTTGCGCAAGATATGAAGGTCATGTTTGAACAGAACACACCAAAATACATTAGAAAAATGTATTTTTAATATTAATTTTAGTGTTGGTGAAACATTCAATAATTACCAAATTAATTTCCATCATCAATGCTAAAAAAATTAAAATGGATGGACAAATATATGAAAAATAATTAAATATAATGAACAAAAGATACACAAAAATATGCTAAGATAGTGAAAGTAAAGGAATTAGTTATAATATGTGATATGTTGATTAAGTGTAATGAAACAAAGGATATATAAAAATATAAAGAATAAGGGAACAGTTGAAACACTGTATTTAGTGTGGACCAAAATGGGGGGTAAATTATAAAGTTGAAGAAATCCTTGTTCCACATTAATGCCCTTGTTCCTTTGGACCAGATAGACATGTCAGCAAAATTTTGGTCAAATATGAGAATATTTAGGGGTCCCGAGATTTAATGACTTATAAAAATTTTCCAATGAATAGGCGCGCTTACCCCTTAGAACATCAATGATCAACTCAACTCTTGAGTTGCAACTTATGAAAAAATTTCTTCTTATTTAAGAAATTTTTGGTGTTAATAGAGTACAAAAACAATCTTAGATCATTATTTCAGAGAAAATTATTAATAAGGAAAACAAAAATTTTGGATAAAATATATTATCCTTAATTGGTCAACTCTAAATTAAAGGCTTTGCCTAATTGGCTTGAACCTTTTAGTTATCCTTTTTATCTCCTAATTTAACTGGTTTATTTTACTATTTCAGAAATTTAATTTTTTAAACTAAAAATGGCTACTCGTTCTAAAACTAAAGTTTGGCTCATTGGCCATTTAAATAAAGATATACTTTGTTGCCGCTTACCTACAAAACTGCAAGTTTTGCAAACATATTTCTTCCATCAAAAAGAGGAAAAATTGGGATGAAGAAGATCCATTAATCTTTGCTTAGATGAAGTGATGACCTACTGGGAGAAAGCCAGGATTCCCACAATGCGTAGAGACAGTGCCATCCGAAAGATTGACTCTTTAATAAGCTGTTATGATAAATTGATGAAAAACAGAAAAAGGCCCGAGGAAAAATGCCATATTGAAGAAGCTATGTTTAAAGATGAAATTAAGGCTGAAATTCTTGATATTGGTCACTCTAATGCCCTTTTGATGATGTCAAATGAAGAAGACAAGCTTTTCTACTTAAGCCAGCAAGAATATCCTACACAAAGTAGCATGGGTACAGTAGACCAAATTCTTGCAAAAAGAGAGAAAAGAAGGCTTCATCGTGAAAAATTAGTGTGTGAAAGAGCCCTCAAAGAGCAGAAGCGATCTAAAAGATCATTCTTGCCTGCCAATAGAGATGATTTCACATCGTCATCACCATCAACTAATGACGACAACCTTGAAATGAATTTTCAAGGTCCCTCTGAAGAGCAATTTAAAAAGAAAATGTTGGCTCCTAAAAAGTCAAAGCCTATTGACAAAAATGTTGTAGCAGCCTATGATAGAATGAATCTTTCCAATTGAGATGCAGCTATGTCTTATGCTGTTGTTGCTCAGTCTTTGGGGAAAATATTACAGTGTCAAAATCTACTATGCTTCGAACTCATCAAAAGTTACGCAAAGAAATAGCAACAGAATATCAAGAGCAAGCATTTTGTCCTGGAGAGCCTTTAGTTCTTCATTGGGATGGAAAAATGCTCCCAGAGATATCAGGTTAGTTTTTTTGTCTGATTAATTTAGCATATTTATATTTTATCTCTCAGGTGAAAAACTTAGTTGTGGGTCTGGTTTTCACACCTAGGCAATGTGTTATTATCTGGTTGGTTTTAATTAAACATTTTGATAGCTAAATTTCTATTTAATTAGGTTACATTTCACTGTCTGAAGCTAGTTTTCACAATCTACACCATTTTACCTTCAAATTAAAATAACTCGTTCAAATTAAAATAAGTCAAGTTTAATTTAAAATAAGTCAAGTTTAATTTAAAATAAGTCAAGTTTAATTTAAAATAAGTCAAGTTTAATTTAAAATAAGTCAAGTTTAATTTAAAATAACTCGTTTAATTTAAAATTATATAATATATATATAAATTATAAATATAAAATAAAATATTAAATATAAATATAATATATATAAAATAAAATATTAAAAATAAATATATATAAATTATATATAAATTATATATTTTTACTTTTTCTTGCAAGTGAAGGAAGAACGGAAAGGATTGCAGTGTTAGTCAGTGGGAATGGTGAAGAGAAATTGCTGGGAATTCCTAAAGTCACTGCTGGCACAGGTACAGAGATGGCTCGTGTTTGCATTTCTCTCCTGCAAGAACATGATATGACCCAGAGAATTATTGGGCTGTCATTTGACACAACAGCATCCAATACCGGAATCCATGCTGGAGCTTGCACTAAAATTCAGAGCTGTGGAGTCGGCACATAAAAAACCGTCTCCGACTCCTCAATTTTTTGTCTATCCGACTCCGACTCAGAAGGTATATTAATTCTAAATCTGCTATGATGATAATTACACAAGAGGCATTTCATCACCAAAAAAAAAAAAAAAAAAAAATTAGACTAACACGAATGTAGATGTAGCTCATAGCGTAAACTAACCCACTTTTTGTTTAACTTTACCTACTTTTTTTTTTTTTCTTATCCTCCTTACTTTGCATGTCTCTAACTCTTTTCTTGCATGTTTGTAGTTTGCATGGTATGACAGTGAGTTAAGACTGTGTTTGCATGGTTTGTAAGCGTTCTTATTTTACTTCTTTTCATCTTTCACCCCTCTCCTATATTCTCCGACTATTTTTCTGACTTGTCGGCAGTGGCCGGCGGATGATGATGGTGAGACTTTGTCCCTCTTTTTCTGAATGAATGTTAACCCACGAATGATAGGTGTTGCTCCTTACTTAACCCCTTATTCTCCTCTCTTCTCTTAACCCCCTACTCTCTCCTTTCTCTCGGGCTAGCCTTAGAGTGGATCTTAGGGTCTTTGTTAGCCTTAGCTTCTGGAGATCTGTAGATCATCTGTGGTCATTGTTACGGTAACTTTGTCTGTAGTAAAGAATCTTGTAAGTGGTGCTTGTCATTCAGTAGATTTCTGATCTTTTGTTAACTTTGAAGTAGTTGGAAGGTTTTTATTACTAACTTTCTCAATGACAACTTCTAAAATTTTGGGATGGAAACACTGCAAATGTCTTTTCAAATTTGATGCTCTGGTTGGTGCATTTTTATCAGAGCCAGTAAAACCACTGATTTTTGCTTCACATAATTTTTCATCATCATCATCTTCTATCATACACTGACACACGAAATGTTTCCCATCTGTGGTTATTGTAAATATTAAAAAACTGCAGACTTTGTTGGAAGTGTCTTTGCCATTGTGAAAGGGTTTTAGACTTGAAAGTTAAAAACTTATGAAATTTAGAAAGAACTCGAAATTAAATAAGCATTAAAAATAAAAAATATTATCTGAAAAGAAAAAATGAATTAATGGCATTAGTGTCTGAAATGGAAAACATTGTGTTTATTATTTAAGTGGTTTAACCACCATAGCTGCCAGTGATATCACACACAAAAACATATTTTATTAAAATTTATATTGAGGTCGGAGTCGGAGTCGGTACATTTTTACCGACTCCGACTCCAGCACCACCAAAATTGCTTCCGACTCCGACTCCGACTCCACAGCCCTGCTAAAATTGAACAAGAACTTGGAAAAGAGCTTTTATATTTAGCCTGCAGACACCATATTTATGAGATTGTCCTATCTCAAGTCTTCCGGACTTCTATGGGCCATTCCTCTGAACCTGATATTCCAATCTTCAAAAGATTCAAAACTCAATGGGATTTTATGGATCATTCTCAAATCACAACTGCTGTTGATTCCCAAAGCTGCAGAATAATTGAAAGAGTTCAAGATTTAAAAAATCAAACAGTCTTAATCATGAAGGAGGCACTCAACTCTAAACAGCCAAGAGATGATTATAAAGAATTTTTTCAACTTGTTCTCTTGTTTTTTGGAGAAGAAAGCATTTCTAATACTCCCTTGAAGAGACCTGGAGCGTACCATCATGCAAGATGGATGGCAAAAGGAATTTATGCATTTAAGCTTTTTCTTCTCCAAAATCAATTTAAGATGACTAAAAAGAACTTGATGCAATAACAGAAATTTGTTTATTTGTTGCATTGGTATACGCAAAATCTTGGGCAAAAGCTTCTCAACCAGAGGAAGCCCCAAATGTTGATCTTAAATTTTTGCAAGATCTTGCAATAATGGAGGAAAATTCTTTGATATCAAGTGTTATCAAGCAAGCCCAAAATGCCATTAAACGACATCTGTGGTACCTCTCAGAAACACTTGTTGGATTAAGCTTCTTTGACAAAAGCATATCCCTTGAAGAAAAGGAGCAAATGCGAAATAATATCAAAATGCCTCCAAGAAATAAGGGACTGAAACGTTTAGAAGCAAAGGTAACCCTAGCTTCTTTTAAAGAAAAAAGGATTTCTGATTTTGTTACTTCAAGGACTAAATCTCTTTTTGATGCTCTACATCTCAATTCTCTCTTCACTGAAAATTCTGCATCAACATGGGGAATAGATCCTGAGTACCAAAGAGGCTGTGCTAGAGTTCGTGCCCTTAGAGTGACAAATGACACAGCTGAGCGGGGTGTTGCATTGATTGAAAAATTTAATCAAGCAGTGACAACTAAAGAAGAGGACAAACAATACCTGCTCAAAACAGTTTTCAAGAATCGTAAAGAATTTCCAACAAAAAATAAAGCAGAACTTATGAAAATGAAGAAAAACTAATTTTTTCAGCATTAAAAGGAAAAGTGCAATTTTCTCAGGACCCCTAAAACTTGACGTAGAGGTTTCAAATTTTGTAATTTGATTAAGGTAAGCAAAAGGAATAACATTACTCATGTGGAACAAAGATTTTTAAACCTTCATTTTTTTGGTCCACACTACTGTATATACACAAATGGCTAAAATAACATTATAAAAGTATAAGGGTAAGAGTGAAAGTATAAGTTGACATACCAAGTTCATCAGAAAGTTAGGTATGATTAGCTACAAATTTTGAAAGAACTGACTATTGGATCTGAATAAATATTAGATAGTGGAATATTCATTTCAGTAGAATTTGTTCAGGAATTAAGCTGAATGGTAGCAAGTTTCTTATCATTTATGACCCATGGCAGTTGGTGTTCTTAAGTATCCCTGATAATGGATGAATCCCCATTATTTTACATTAGCTTGCATGAGGAACTATGCAGGATCCCATCATGAAATTTTTAGGACTTCTTAATGAATGGAGTGACTAGTGATGCGAGTCGTTTTTTGTGTCGTTTTTTTTGTTTTTTTTTGTCATTTTTTTTGTTTTTTTTTGTC
This sequence comes from Bathynomus jamesi, assembly GCA_023014485.1. Lineage (NCBI taxonomy): Eukaryota > Metazoa > Arthropoda > Malacostraca > Isopoda > Cirolanidae > Bathynomus > Bathynomus jamesi. Next base: position 98,131 of record JAJOZX010002429.1, read on the forward strand.
ATTTTTTTTGTTTAAAACGAAGATAGTCTGTTTTTTTTGTTTTTTATTGTTTTAAACTTATTCCATATTTTTCTTCCTTTAATCTAATAAGTATATTAGTATTACCTATAATTTACTATACTACCATGCTTATACAGTTATACCTAGTATATATAGTCATCTTTTAGAAAAACTGAATCACGCAAAAAGTATATAATAGAAAGGAAAAACAAACCCTCATTTTTTATATGTATATATATTTTTTAACTAGAACATAAAACATTCTTCCTTGTTTCAAACAATATACCATACATAATTGTGATTGGCAAGAGTACCAGTATATATATTCCAGATAGAAAAAAAAATATTCACCTTTTTTGAACCTTTTTGTTAATCTAATGTTGTTTAACCTTCATTTCCATGGAAGAATCATCACTAGATTGGGTAGAGCATATATGCTAGTTTCAATATCACAGGTACTGGTATAATATACATAATAAAAAAATATAATACTGGTATAAAACAATATATATAATTGTGATTGGCAAGAATACCAGTATATATATATATATATATATATATATATATATATATATATTCCAAATAGAAAAATAAAAAAAATAAAAATATTCATCTCTTTCTTTAACCTTTGTGTTAACCTAATGCTGTTTAACTTTCATTATCTGATTCTATTTCCATTGAAGAATCATTATCACTAGATTGATTAGAGCATATAGTTTCAATATCACAGGTACTGGTACTTATTGCAGATTTGGATGTTGACGAAGCCAATGTAGCACCATGTTTTACTTCACTTTCTTGGAATTTTGCATTTTGGGATATAAATACTAGCTTTGCTGCTCTGTCTGTGCTTAATCGGTTTCTTTTGGCTGTATGGATATTACTGTATGTGCTAAATGATTTCAGAGGTAATGAAAGGGCGAAATAGAGGTGTATGAGTTTGTGTAGGTATATATGTGAGTATGCGTGCGTGTGTATCTGGAATTCTGGATGTATGCGTGTGTATGGGTATATAATAGATATAAATATATATATAAGTATTTATGTATATCTTGGTATATGGGTGTATGTGTATGTATATATATGGATGGTCTCGGGGGAAAATATGTCATCGCGGGTCTAAAGGATAGTTAAGTGGGAGATTCAAAATCCGAGGCATGGATGGGAGAGTCCTGGAAAGGTTGGACAATGGGCAGTCAGCTCCCAGCCAGTGTTCTCGCAAGTTTAACGGATCTAAGATACAAGACTTTCAGTGCAAGAAAGAGGCCAGTTTTTTTCTGTAAATAGGCTGAAAAGGCCATTCTATACTGGTACCATATGGCCTATTTTATTATTTATTTATTTATTTTTATAATATATATCATTGCAAAAGTATACCTTATAATTAAATTGGCAATATCTATATTAATTATTAAAAAAAACAAAAAAAAACAATAAAACAACAAAAAAAACAACATGGACATAAAAACCCCCCATTTTTTAACATCACTAGGAGTGACCAATGTCTGGTGCAAGTCTTGAACTGATTGATGATTCCAAGGTCAGGTGAACATCAGATCAAAGATAAGAAATTTGAATAGCTTTTTTTTTTTATCTTTCCAAAGAATTTATGGAGTACTGTATGAAATATAGCTCCATTAATGAGTTCAAAGTATATATCAAAGCCATATTTCTAGGTTCATTAATAAGATCCTATATTAATAGTTAATTACCTTATTTTGGGTAATAAGAAGTCATGGAGAACTAAAATTTAGTGTCTGCTCATGTTTCATCAATGTTAAGTTGTGTGCCAAGTTCTGTAAAAATCCAAGATGTCATGTAAATTTTTCACCAAATTTGATTGGTTTGACGAAGTGTGACAATAACTTAGCTAAGCCCCAACACCAAGCATTTAAGCAACAAAAAGATGTTTGTATTATTAGGTCACTATATTTGTATCACTAAAACTTCAATGACCCAAGTAAATTATTCATTGTTATTTATTTTGTAGTTATGACTTTGCGAGTATGTTACTGTGCACTTTTCTTTGCAGGGGTTCCTATCAAGATGCATATGGAAACATTAATGGGGTCATGGTTGGTATGGCAAGTTGATAACATTTCCATGCAAAAATGGAACCATTGTAAGTTATTAACTAATTTTTACTTTTTTCCTCCTTAAAAGATTAGGAAGAGAAAACTCTTATGATACAGGCATGGCTATAGGTTTATGGACAGGGTGAAAAAGTTATTTAAAAAAACCTTTTATATAAACCAAAACTTTTTTACTTTTCACCATCAAAATCAGGGAAAATAGAGAATAATCATATTAATTATGCATTCCAAAATACTATTATGTAATTTTATAGTTTTATCATTTGATGATTGCAAAGCTAAAATTAAATTCTAACTTTAAAAACCTTTGTGTGTGATGGTGAGGTAGCTAATAGACTTAGTCTTGAAAAGATATACAGTATTTCTCAATAATTAATGACTGAATACATACCAGTAAGTAAATAGGAGGACATTATGTAAATAAGTATTATTTAAAAAAATACAAGACATCTTACTTGTGTCTTATAGAAATTTCATTATTCCAATTGACATTATTTGAACAAAATATTAGGTTTCCCTTTAATTAGAACTACATCTGTAGAAAATTGGATGCAAATTAAATTAGTTACAAATACTATATATTCTAGCTAGTTAGTAACACCTACCAGCTAGAATATAATAAAACAACAAAATCATCTAAATAAGCCTAATTAGCTAAACAAAGTTTTAATATTAAATATGCTAAACCATTCACACAACATGCACCTAACTTTACAATTTTGCATAATTTTTTATAAAAAAAATGATTTTTTTTTTTTTTAACTTAACCCTTTAAGGATGAAAGGTACAAATTGCTAATGTTTCAAATACACGCATTCATAACCTAACCCTACAAAAAATTCAGAGCTTAAAGGGTTAAACATGAAATAACACTAAAAGTTTGCTGTTTGTAATAAATAAGCAGCTCCTCTCTTTTCATAAAGGGGGCTACATTGTGGCCATGTTACAAAATTGTTTCTTTAGTTCAGCAAAGTTAAGCAATATTGAATGTGGGTAGTAGTTGGATGAGTGACAGCCCTCAGCCTCCAGATGATGTAGTGAGCCATGGTTTGGATACCACGTAAAGCTGTAGGTCCCTTCCATCACATAACCTTTGATGTTACGAAGGAGGTTGAACAATAGAATTTAATACATTATTTACCTATATGTAGTTTAATTTTAGTTTGTCTTTTCCTTGTGTAAAAGATTTAAAAGTTTATCTTAATATTTGATCTCAGTTATAGTTAAGTGCAGGGATGGGGTCAAATACAATTGCCCAAATACAAATATAGATACAAATACACTATTTTTTTTACGGCCAAATTCAAATACAGATACAAATATTTGAATTTATAAATCTCCAAATACAAATATGAAGCTTCAAATACAAATAAAATGCAAATACAATTTTTACTGTATTTGCAAATTTCATACCAATTTCATCCTAAATATAAACGGATAATATTTACTTGACTTCGGCTACCCCTCAAGTAAGACAATACTGGTATAGTACTTATTGTATAAAACTTAACATTGCAATACTTTGGCTCTCATCAAAGTAGACTTCATTTTCACACCAAGGCAAGAAAAGTAACAAATTCCTCTTGTTTATTATTTTTATTAGAGAAAATTATTTCACACTTCTTGATATTTCTGCACTTTTGCATAATTAAAGAAAATAAATTCATATTTCTCAATGTTTGATTTTTACTGTTCATATCAATTTGTAGTTATATAGTCTGTAGTCTGTACAATGGATTTAAAACATTTAACTTAAATTACATTAGTGTATTTGACTGTATTTGAAGCAAATACGGCAAATAAAAGGCTCAAATACAAATTCAAATACAAATATGCAGCCTTTTAAATTCTCAAATACAAATACAAATGCAAATATCCATTTTTGTGTATTTGTAAATACAAATACAAATACGTATTTGACCCCATCCCTGGTTAAGTGCTGATGATGATAAAACCATTTATCAAAAGTTTTGCAGAATAAAAAAAAATACAGGGGCTCCTCATTATCTGAGTCCTCACATTTATGCAGCCAAATAATTGTAGAACCATACAGATAAATTCCCTGTATACAGGGATAATGTACATGGAGCATGGAAGTGCAATGAAAAACCATTTAAATTTCCCTCAGACTCACTGTCTTACTCGCTTTCCCCTCCCTCCAACACTCCACCACCATGTTCCAACCCTGATACCACACACTCTCATTTGCTGTTTAACGTATGGTACTTTATTAACATATTTTATAAGGTAAGGTACATAAAAGGGTTTAAAAAGTGTATTTTACAAATGTTTAACCATAATTTTGAGTGTCATTTATTGTGTTAAGGTCCCAATTAAACCTTATTCTCATTATTTCTTATGGGTTTTAAGTCCCTGCTTTAAGTGGATTCACTTAGTGGTGATTTCTTGGTTCCCATTATCCTTGAATAACGAGGACCCCCTGTACTCATATTTGGACTGGTTTTACTATTATATAAATCAATATAATGTATAGATAGATACACCTTCAAAAATTGCTTTAACCCTTTAAGGACTAGTCTGCAGCATATGCGGTCACTCTTGTTACCAGAATGTATAGGTTTTATTGTTATTCAAAACTAAATATTTTAGTAACTAGTCACTGAAATGATACACACTTTGGGTTCCTTTCTCAACAACTAAATGGAGGCATTGTAGTACAATTTATATTATTATTTCTGGTGGACCTTAAGGTACCATCCATCATTAAAGGGTTAACCCTTTCACTCCGAGTCATGTAGATCTATTTGGAAAGAAAATGGCTGTCACAGCCGAGCCACGTAGATCTACGTGGCTCGGAGTGAAAAGGTTAAAATATTATCTCTCTCTGCGATTAAATGTATGTCTCTCTCTGCAGTTAAATGTTAATGCTAATGTTAACGCTGTGACAGCCATTTTCTTTCCACATAGATCTATGTGGCTTGGAGTGAAAGGGTTAAGAGATAGATAAATATTTTCTGAGCATTATGTAGTATATTTTCATAAAGTAATAATTGCAATTTAATATTTTCTTATAATGTAATATTTGCTCAGCCACAAACTGTAAATTTTATTTATAAAAGAAAATGTATATTGGTAGATTGTGGAATACAGTATTGCCAACTTTAATGCAAGGACATAGTAACAGTTTAGGGGTGTTCAGTTGCTCCGAACAATATATATACCTATATATAGGGTGTTTCATGACATGTGGGATGCACTTTCAGGATGGATTCAAGACCTGAAAACAATGAGAAAAGTCTATATAAACATATGCCTGAAATTGCTTTGTTTCCGAGTTACGCCTCATCATAGACGCGTTTAAACATTCCAGGTATTGCTCAGGTTTTCTGGCATCCTTGTTCTACACATTGGCAAAGCATTTCAACATTGTCAATGGGTAGTCGTGTAAATGATGGATTTCAGATGACCCCACAGGTAAAAATTGAGTGGATTCAGGTCTTGGGAGTGAGTAGGCCATGCAATGGGTCCTCCATGGCCTATCCATTTATCAGGGAAATGGTCATCCAAATAGTCTGTGGCTACTCAACTGAAATGAAGTGGATTGCCATCATACATAAACCACATACAATGTTGGACCCTAAGAGGAACTTCATCTAGTAAATTGCTTAAATCATTCCTTAAAAAATTGGAATAGGATTCTCCTGTTAATCTTCCAGGCAAAACAAAAGGACTGATTAAGTTGTCGGGAATAAGTCCTGTGCATACATTGATACTAAATTGTTGTTGGTGCCTTAACTGGATGATGACATGCGAATTCTCTTTGGCCCAGTGATGAGTGTTGTGAAAATTGATCATGCCATTTCTTGTCAAGGCAGCCTCATTGGAAAACAACACAGAGGATAGAAAAAGAGGATTGTGAGCACACTGTTGAAGGAACCAAGTACAAAAAGCCTCTCAAGGTGGGAAATCAGCTTCAGTAAGGCCTTGTACTCTCTGAATGTGATATGGGTAAAGCTGTTATTCCCATAAAATTCTCCACACAGTTGTGTATCTTACATCCTCTGCTGCTGCTGCTATCCTTTGGGTGCTGACACCAGGATGTTCCTCCACATGATTCAAGACCCACTCCACCAACTCAATAGTTCTGGCACTAATTGGTCTACCACCATCTGAAATTCACTTGTTGAATGATCCTGTATCACCATGATGCTCGTCTATTCTCTGAAAGGTCTCTTATCTGGCAGATGGTGATTCAGAAACCTTTCCACATACAGATGTCTTGCTGCAGCCGGATTACACTCAGTAAGTCCATACATGAGATGCATATCTGCCATTTCTATGTTTGAATAAGCCTCCATTCTCACTTCAAATGCACACTATCACTGAATACTGTAGTACAAAAACTTTTAAGTTTTTTTTCACTGGACTGCATTTATTCACAGTAAGAAGTTACGAATATGAACAGTGAAACACTGCGATGCACATCTGACTGACGGCTCTACACTCAACAATAGTGAAGTATGTCATAGTGTTCAAAACATTACAATTGGCAAGGCCATACATGAAATAAGTCTTGTACACACACAAAACATTGTCACCAAGCAGTGTTTGTAAATAGTTTGCAGAAAGAATTGGTGGAACACAAAACAAGCTGTAACTGGGAAACAAAGCAATTTCAGGCATATGTTTATATAAGCTTTTTGCATTGTTTTCAGGTCCTGAATCCATCCTGAAAGTGTGCCCCACATGTTATGAAACACCCTGTATATATTACAGGGAACCTGTGTAACTAGGGATTTCATGAAATCCCTAAAATGTTCAGCGTTTTCATGTAATGTTAAGTTGTGATATTTTTGTTAAACCTCTGCGAAAATTATTGAATGCCTGGTTAGGTCAACTGTATGCCTTTGACAATTGGTTAGGTTAAGTCATGATATTTTTGTTAAAATTTACAAAAATATCATGACAATGTTACGTGAAATCCCTGAGCCTTTTAGGGATTTCATGAAATCCCTAGTTACACAGATTCCCTGTAAAACACACACACACACACACACACACACACACACACACACACACACACACTGTACTGGGGGGCAATTGTGCCAAGTGTTGGGTATTTGCACCACCTACCTAAAAGTTTCCATTATTTGATTGTCAAAATATACTGTATATTATTAGTTATAATACAGCCATATGCATTTCATTTATTGATATATATGTTGACAAATAATCAAATAATAGGAACTTTTAGGTTGGTGGTGCAAATACCCAACACTTGGCGCAATTGCCTCTCAGTACAAATAAAAAAAAAAAATATATATATATATATATACAGCAATACCCCGATTAGTGCGGGTAATGCGTGCTGGAAAAACGCCACACTAAGTGAAACCGCACTAATCGGGAACTGTAATCAATGCAAAATTTGTTATTGTTGCCAACATTTCGAAAAATAATACTAAAACTTTAATTATGAATGTTTTATACCTCTTAAATTGAGAAATATATGTAAATAAAGAAGGTAATAAATGAACTGGATGCAGTTTTTTGTTTTATAAGTTTATTAAAGTGCACCAGCATGTGCACGAAAAAATGCATGAAATATTTTTTATTTTTTGACAAAATATTTTAACAGAAATGTTTGCTTCAAAGTTTTTTTCTTCTTTTCTTGGTACATTACTCTATAGCAGCGAATCGCATTTTCCATTTCTCGACGAACTTGCGTGGCGCGCTCGACATTAGGATCTGCATCCATTATTTTTTGCTTCACAGCTTCAAAATCATGAAACACTTCGTCGAGTTCTTTTATTGTGAATTCCTTTGTTGCTGTTCCAATTTCATTTTCTTCGTCACGATCATCCTGATCTTCGTATGCACGTTGTTGTTCTAGATTAAGAAGGTCTTCATCAAAGTTCCTCATCATGAGAGTGTAGCAATTTTTGAACACTTCCATTATCTATTTCTTTAAATCCTAGCTCTAACTCAGCAGACTGCAGTATAGTATGTATGTACGTATGTACCATACCTACAATCAGCGCTAAAAATCCGCATTAAATCAAATTAATACACGCATTAATTGGGAAGTTGGTGTCAAAGTACATGCCCCACTAACTCGAATGATGCACTAATCGGGGCATTGCTGTATATATATATATATATACACACACACACACACACACATATATATATATATATATATATATGTGTGTGTGTATATATATATATATACACACACACACACACACAGGGTGTCCCAGGAGGAAATGTCAAGAATGCACCATTTGACTCTGGCTATTTCTAAGTAGAAAGTATTATATTGACATGTGCCTGATTCCCAACCATTACCGAGATACAGGCCTCTACATTTGGGTAACTAAAACATAATAAAAGCCGATCTTAGATAATTCACCGTGTAACACAAAATTTGTCCATGAGTTAAAACTATTATTTTCTGATTTTTTAGGGCATAAATAAGTAAAAATGAGCAGTCACCAAGTTCAGACTTCGGTTCTGAGTTCATGAGATCGATTTATTGATTTTTTGCCATTTTTGCTTATTAATTTAAGGGTTTTTCACACTATCTGCTTTTAAATCAAATGAATCCTGTTAAGTATAATTTTAATTGATGTTAACACGATTATGATAAATCAATGATGAAAATGAAGTTCTCCAGGCCCCGTCTTTAGAAATGAAAATAAAAAGAAGGAAACGAGTAGGGAATAATTATGTATTATAATATGTTAATACACAGACAGTGATACAGTGCAGTGATGCAGAGCGTTGATAAAGAGTATTGCTACGGAGAATTGATACAGAATTGATACAAAAATTCTAGCATTATAGTTTAATCAAAAAGAAGTTTGTCTACGAGATTGGCAATTGTATTTCAGTTCACTCTCACGCAAAAGGTTCCAGATATAGTCCCCCATCATACTTTCATTGTACTGTCCCTTGTAGCGTTCCTCGAAAGAGCTGACATCCTGGTGAAATCTTTCACCTTGTTCTTCTGAGTAGTCTCCCATGTTTTCTTGAACTCATCAAGGTGGGCGTGTAGTACGTGCAGTTTCAGCGACATCCGGCTGCCCATGCTCCGGTACGTGTCCACAAGTTCGTCAACGATTTCCCTGTAGTTCTCTGCCTTGTGGTTTCCGAGGAAACCTTTGACTAGAGAAACGAAGCTTGTCCAAGCTGCCCGCTCAACCTCAGACAGCTTCTCAGGAAAGCTGTCGGAGTCAATAAGTCGCTTCACCTGAGGGCCCACAAATACTCCTGCTTTGATCTTCGCCTCCGACAACTTCGGGAACAGCTCCTGGATGTGCTTCAAGGCCTCACCCTCTGGATCCAGCTGTTTAACAAACTGCTTAATGATGCCCAATTTGATGTGCAGGGGTGGCATCAGCACTTTCGTTGGCTCCACCAGCGGCTCTTGCTTCACGTTATGGGCCCCAACCTCATAGCCGGTCCTGAGGGGCCAGTTCCTCTTCTCGTAGTGAAGGGCTGTATTTCGGCTATCCCAGAGGCACAGATAGCAAGGGAACTTGGTGAAGCCTCCCTGAAGCCCCATCAAGAAGGCCACCATCTTGAAATCGCCAATGACCTCCCAGCTGAATTGGTCGTACTTCAGTGCACTCAGCAGGATTTTGACGTTCTGGTACTCTTCTTTCATGTGCACTGAATGAGCCAGAGGAATCGAGGGCCACTGATTTGTGTTGTGCAGTAAAACAGCCTTGAGGCTTTTAGATGAACTGTCAATGAAGAGCCACCAGTCAGAGGTGTTGCAGGGAATGCCCACAGCGTCGAAGAGTCCTCTGATGTCATGGCAGTAGCACAACCCATCTCTAAGAGTGAAGAACACTGAAAAGCCGCGATGCCACTTCCTCTGGGAAGTAATTCGAACGCTGTCGTCCAGTAAGTCCCACTGCTTCAGTCTGGAAATGAGCAGCTCGGCGTTGGACTTTGTCAAGGCCATTTCCCTGATGAGGTCGTTGATATCCTCTTGGTTGGGGTAGTAGGGGCACCTTTCACTGGCCACCCGGCGTCGATGGCGCGCAGCAGATGACGCACCTTGCTCCTCCTCGGAATCATCATAGCTTGCTTCTTCTGCTGGACAAGATTGATCTCTCAAGGGAGGCTGTGGCACAGGTAGGTCCATCGTGTTATGGGGAACAGGTGCAATAGATGACGGAATGTCAGGGTACTCAATGGGAGGCGCATTCTTCCCCTTTCTTCGTTTTGTTGGGTCCACCATACAGAAATAGCAGTCCGTGAGATGGTCTGAGGGCTCACGCCAGACACGGGGGATAGCGAAACGCATTGCCCTCTTCTCTCCTCTAAACCAACCTTCAAGAGTGTGGCGGCAGTAGTCACAGATGACATGTGGTGCCCAGCGTTTGTCTTGGTCACCGACTGGCATTCCGAAGTAGGCATGATAGGCTTCCTTTGCATGGGTGCAACTGTCCAAGCAGTGTTTTTAGCCGTCTTTGCGAAGAACTCGCCGCACACATAGCAGAAGGAATCGCTGGGTATTTGCAACCACGAGCAGCCATAACAGTAACTTTGTCACACGTCTGAAAAAGTAAAAATAATGGATTAATTTAACCCTATATGGACATAATTCTTATTTTTGTCTTAAATTTTTTTTTACCTATATTAAACATTCATTTAGAGTACTTTGAACATAAATATGTGATTTTTAATGTAATATATATATATTAATAATATATATATAAATAATATACTGTATATAATAATATATATAATTATATATAATGTAATATATATAATACAAATTGGACAACCTTATACCATGTGGCAAAGAAGGCATGGATGTCAGAGCCATCAATATTGTTATGTTTCAATAAAATATTCTAGTGCTCAGTTTATCAGAATTGTTTTATATTAAGCACTGGACAAAAAATTAGTCACCCCTAATAGCACCGATAGTAGGAAGTTCAAGGTCACACAGAGGGCGCTGATGTAGCATTGGTAAGTGACAAGTAGCGGTGACGTAGCACACAGGATCAGATCTGTTTCATGAGGTGGTGAAGAACAAAGTGTGTGTTGGATATAGTCTGCAAAATGGGTCGTGAGGCAGACGTTACTCAGTGGCAAAAAGGAGCCATCGTGTTTGGCAGAGCCCACGGACACAAAATGTCTGAAGTAGCCCAATTTGTTGGTGTGTCAACGCGTACCTTCCAGCGAGTTTACAAAGAGTGGTGTAGTTCGCAATCAACTGACAATCGACGGCGTAACTGTGGCCGGAAAACAATTCTCGACAATAGGGGCCGCCGACATGTTTCTCGTCTAGTAACTGCAAATCGTTTTCAAACCAGAGAACAATTGCTCCAAGAAACCAATGAGGTTCTCCAGTGACCAATTTCTGAACGGACATTGCAACGAGAACTGCACGTGATGGACATCTGGAGCGGGGTACCACGGAAGAGGCCGCTGTTAACAGCAAGTCACAAATTGGCACGTTATAAATGGGCTCAGAGGCACAAAAACTGGACTGCGGCAGATTGGAAACGTGTAATTTGGTCCGATGAGTCCCGTTTTTGTTTGTTCTCCAATGATGGGAGGCGACGAGTACATCGCAGGTCCAATGAAGCCTTTAATCCTGAATGCGTCGAAGGTGTTGTTCAGGCTGGAAACAGAAAGTGAAGCGCAGGAATAGACACCCACGGACTCTGGCGGAACTTCGGGACCGGCTGATGAACGAGTGGCAGCAAATCGATGTTCAGTACATGCACAACCTCGTAGAGTCTCTGCCTCGCCGGATTCATGCGGTTATCAAGGCCAGAGGCGCCGTCACACGTTATTAGGTACATTCTGAGAGGGGTGACTAATTTTTTGTCTGGTGTGCTTACTTCAGCCACTCTAACAACATATATTGAGCAATAAAAAATTATTCAACTTACCTTTAATCAAATAGTGATAAAAAATAAAAAATGAACTGCGTAACCATTAGGGTGCCACTTATTTGGGGTGTTTTTAATTTTTTGGGAATTTCTATCAGGACGGGCGCATTTCTGGTGTCATTCCGTCTAAAAACATTGTGTGTAAAATATTTTTGAAATAAAATAATAATTAGAACTGCCTCAACGAGGTCAAAGTTTATACTTTTTGTCGAAAAGTACTCATGGCATTCTGTTATCATGTCAGTTTTTGTTTCGATAGCTGCTGTAGTTTCTGAGTTGAAAAATGATAACAGACAGACAGACGGACGGTCAGAGTCGTTGGTTTAGTCTTCCGCACTGGTGTACAGAAGACTAAAATGAGGTATTATACAGGGTGTAACACGAGTTTATCCAAATATTGATACAGGCGAAAGAACATGTTATTCTAAGTAGAAAATGGGTTGGGACGAGTTTTGCCAACACTAACAGTGTTTCATTCTCTTTTTCAGTGAGTTCTGAAACGACGTGATGGCTTCGGCAACAAGATCTAAAACAGCAGTCTATCTCCTGGGGACCGTGGACCACAGCATCACAGGAAGCATGCTGCCTACGGGAAAGCAGGCGCTTCAGTACTTTTTCCACCTTCACCTTGACGTCAAGAAGCCGATCAAGGAAGCAGCCGCTGAGACAGTGACCGCAGTCAAGGAATTCTGGGAGCGGTCCCGTATTCCTACGCAGAAAGACCAACGCGCAAGGGACAAGGTTCTCCGAATGTACGAGAAGTGGCGGGCTCTGAACAAGAACTCGAAACGGCGCACTGTGACCCAAATCAGGAACGAGGCCGAGTTCCTCTCATCCCTTGACCGCCTCTTCGACATCGCACACGAACAGGCGATGTCGATGATCACAATGAAGAGGACAGGGAGTTCCTGATGGGACAAAGGGCCGAGGTGCGGCGCGGCCGCATCTCCTCCACACGTGACATGACGCTGCACACTGAGGAGGAGCGTGCGAGGAGACAGGAAGCGGAAAGGAGCCGCCGGCAAGATGATGAAAGGGCGAACAGAGAGAGCCGAGAAGAACTCGTCGAACTGGCATCGAGCTCCAGCTCAGGTGCAAGCAGCCCGACTCGGTCACCGACACGGCGTCGTCGCCGAGAAGAAGGGGAAGAGCTCTCTCTCCCGGGCCCGTCCACGTCGAATGCAGAAGCATCTACGACCCCTTTACCACCCAAGCGATTCCGCACGTCGAAAAAGATGATCACCCCTGATCTCTCCGCAGCGATGGATCGGACGAAACTTACCGACCGAGAAGGTGTTTTTTTGCTGTCGGCGGCTGCGAGGAGCTTGGGCCACGACCCTGAGGAGCTGGTCTTGAACCGCGAATCCTCCCGCCGCGACCGAGCAAAGTTCCGTGCTATGGCAGCAGCGGAAATGAAGGCAGCCTTCCATCCTACTGTGCCGCTGACCGTTCACTGGACGGGAAAATCGTACCAGCGGCTGACGGAGGCCCTGCTGAAGATCGCCTTCCAGTTCTGGTGTCTCGGGAGAACGTCGACAAGCTTCTGGCTGTGCCCAGCCTCCCCGACGGCACCGGCCGCGCCATGGCGGAAGCCGTCTCTGCCCTCGAGGATTGGGACATCAAGGGACGGATCTGTGCCCTCTCTTTTGACACCACCGCCTCAAACACAGGACTCTCAGGAGGAGCTTGCTATATCATTGAGCAGAAACTCGAGAAGACAGTGCTTCATTTGGCTTGCCGCCACCACATCCACGAACTGGTGTGCGAGAAGGCATTCACGGCGTGCCTCGGTCCCTCTACTGGTCCTGACATCCTCCTGTTCAAACGATTCGCCGCCCAGTGGGACTTCATCGATCAAACCAAAGCGAAGCCCTTCGAGGATGGAACCATGCCGCAGCACCTGAAGGACGCCCGCGACGACCTGCTGATCGAATTCAGCCGCCTCCTCGACGGTCAACATCCATGATGACTACAGGGAACTTCTGGAGCTCTCTCTAATTGTGCTGGGCGGTCCGAACAAGCGGGGTGCCCGGTTCGCTCGTCCCGGCGCCTTCCATCGCGCGCGCTGGATGGCAAAAGTCATCTATGCCATCAAACTGTTCCTGTTCCGGGAACAGTTTCAGATGTCGTCAGGCGAAGCGGCTGGAATCCGGCGATTCACCATCTTCGCCGTGTCCATCTACGTGACGGCCTGGTACAAAGCGCCGCTCCCGGCAACGGCCCCAGCCGCGGACCTCGCACTGCTCAAGGCCCTCGTCTATTATCCGGACTCAGCGGTGGCCAAGGCGACGGCGACAGTCTTCGCCAGGCACCTATGGTACTTGAGCGAGCGCCTCGTCACCCTGGCCATCTTCGACGAGGGTATCGACTTGGCGACAAAGCGGGAGATGATTAAAGCGATGGAAGAAGAGGAAGGATCGGAGGATCCCCTGCGGCGTATCAATGTGGACCTGTCCACCACCTCAATCGCCAACAATACATTGGCCAAGTTCACAACGACTACATCAAAGGAGTTCTTCAAGGTTCTGGACATCAGCACCGCCTTCCTGCTCAAGGATCCGGAGGAGTGGCGGATGGACCCAGCCTTCATCGCCGCATCCCGCCGAGTCCAGGCCCTTCAAGTTGTCAATGACTTCGCGGAGCGCGGGGTGGCGTTGATGCAGTCTTTCAACCTGGCCCTTACCAAGAGTGAAGACCAAAGGCAGTTCCTCTTACAAGTGGTCGAGAAGCACCGCTGTGACTTCCCAACCGCCCGCAAGTCCACCGTGACCTCTGCAAAGTAGGCAACAATGAGAGGGAGATGGGCGCCCATGATACCCCCCCCCCCCCCCTTGAGGGCTAATACTCGAGTTGAGTGGGACCTAGAGTTGAAAGTATGAAGTCCAGTTATATGTTTTAGGTCAAGATTAGTAGCTTGAACAAACTAGAAGTGATATTTTATTTGCTAGAGGCATAGAACATCATGATCTAAAATTTCTACTTTTCGAGAAAATATACAAACTTTGACCGTATTGAGGCAGTTCTAAATATTGTTTTATTTCAAAAATATTTTACACACGATATTTTTTGACAAAATGGAACCAGAAACGCGCCCGTCCCGATAAAAATTCAAACTTTCGAAAATAAGTGTCACCCTAGTAACCATACACTTTTACTTCTACTGATGCACTAACTTATTTTTTTCATTAAAGCTCGGTTTTCTGCAGTAGGAGTTGCCAATTCGTGATATAAACTCCTTGAACCGTTACAAATTTGACGATATCGTCATTTAAGTTAAAATGTACTTGTTTCGGTAAATATATAGTAAATTTTGAAGCGTTTACAGATCTGTCGCAGATGTTCATATAGAGTTAAAAAATAATAATATTCTTATTTCAACAAAATCGATGTACTGACAACAAACCCGAAGTTTAAAATCACTGACAGCTTTTTTCCAGTGATTTGAAGCATAATGAATCAGAAAATAAAGGTTATTGCCCAGAAACAAAGAAAATTTTTTTTTTGTTACACGGTGTAATATTCAATGACATTTAATGATACATTGGCAACTGTGCAGATCCTCACATTATTTATTTACATTATTTATTTAGGTACGTCTTAACACCTGCTCATAAACCTCAGAAATGAACTTCGGTGTTTTCCTTGGCAACACTCGATGGATCAGAGGCTCGCCGCGTGCATTGAAGAAGGAGGGGGTCACTTTGAAACCATTCTGCAATAAGTGCAATAGTGTATTGTATGTTTGTACTTTTTGTAAACCACAAGTGTCATTAAATAGTATCTAAGATTGCCTTTTTATTATGTTTTAATTACCCAAATGTAGTGGCCTGTATCTCGGTAACGGTTGGGAATCAGACCCATATTGATATAATACTTTCTACTTAGAAATACCCAAAGAGTGAAATGGTGCATTCTTGACATTTCCTCCTGGGACACCCTGTATATATATATACACAGTATTTATAATTTGATTGAATAAGTTTATCAATCAATCATTTAATTTGAATACAAAGTTCAGGGATTAGACCCTATGTCATGGTCATGCCATAACACCACTTCTCATTTGACCAGCAAGGTCCATAAATGTTTCAAAGCTTGCATGAACTTGTAAGTTCTCCATGATGTTAAACTACTACTACTACTACTACTTAAATAGTCTAAGTGTCCAAACAGTATTTGAAATAAATATGAAAATAATTTAATATTGTTCAATAGGTCACATAAGTTAGTTAACTAACATAAAAGTTAGAAATTTTGTAAAACTCATGAAATAATGTATTTAACCCTTTACTGCATAAACATGATTTTTGCTTCTGCTTGATTTCTTTCTGCATTTTGCAAATGGGTCAATGAAATTATATATGTTTATCAGACATGGGATAATAGTAGTAGACTATTACAGGATTTTGTTAACACACTGCTTCTAATTGCATTTAAAGAGACATAAAGATCCTTTTCGAGTGAGTGAAGTACCCCACATACAAAAGTAATAGTAATAGATGACCAAGTAATAGTAATAGATGCAAAATAAGGTAGTAATAATAGAAGAAATCAAAAGTAATAGTAATAGAAACCCAGCAATAGACCCCATGTCTGATGCTTATATTAATTGCAAAACAGTTTCCTATTTCAGAATGAAAATTCATCATTTCATTTTGTACAAACAAATCCAACTTCTAAATATTGTTAGATATTGAATTGGTCAGAATGACCTAAAGCCATACATTATTTCTTCTCTCAAAAGCCATTTCAGGATTTTCTGGCAGTTGTTGAGTCAGAGAAGGAAAGTTTAGTTTCTTGTAATTAAAATGAGAGAGAATATCTAATATCTTCCATAGAAGCTTGACTACACTACCAAATTGCACTTCTGAGTTGTTTTAACTATAGATATCTTTACTAATATTTCAAATGGTTTCCAACTTCATCATATTTGATTTTGGTTAGGTTGCAGATAGAGTAGAATATTGTATTGTAATAGAGAACATCATTTTATTTGTAGCAGTGGACAAAAACTCTCTGCTGAAACCACCTGGAGATGATCCTGTAAAAATGTGCCTAATAAGAAAAAATTCGTGGTTGTATGGAAGGTTCCAGCGAAAGTTAGTGAATGAAGCATTGGACACTTACCTCTCCATTCAGAGAGCTTCCAGTGACACTGAAAAAGATTTTAAGCCAATTCTTGTTAAGAAGTCAAAAGAGTATCGGTAAGTTTGGGAGCTAAGAGTAAGGAGAGTATTACTTGAAAGATAATAGTTAGTCAAGAGGGCCAGAAATTGGGATTACATTCAGGCCAAATGAATGCCCCACACTGCATTAACTCCTGAATTATTATTATTATTATTATTATTATTATTAATCGGTATCATCCCTTACCTCAGTGTCTTCACTTCACTCCTAGAGAAATGGTGTTACTCACTAGGCCACAGATGTGCTGGTTTGCATGAAAGTTAGCTGCTCCATTGAGTTCCACTTGAAATTAGGAGGGGGTACACTCTGTTGCAATTGAAGTGACAGTTTATAGCCAGCTAAGCACACGCTTCTAATGGCCTGAGCTCTGGCCCCTTAAGGCTGAAAGGCTCATCAAATAGAGAGTGAACACATTCGTCACTACAAATTGACACCATCTTTTATGAGATACATTATTATAAAGAAAAAAGCATTAAAGTGGGAAAACTGGGAGCTAATGGGTCTCAAACCTGCGTCACATGGCTCCTACCAACCATGCTATCTCGAATCTCCATTCTCCCTTCAATCCCCTTACCTTTATAAAACGTGTAAATGCTTTTTTTAAAGTACAATAACCACACTTAAGATGGAAAGGGAAAAGCATTAACTAGTTTCTTGCTTCACTTCACTGCCACTTCCTTTTCCATCTTGTTTGTTAAGTGTAGTTGTTGCATTTAAGAAGCATTTATATTGTTACAGAGGGTTTCTGTTCCCACTATTCATGGGCTACGTCGTAATCAATGTCGTAATACAGCTTCTCGTTAATGAGTGAAGTTAAGTGACATTGGGTCTGTGTGCAGTAGTAGTAGTTGGATGGGAGACTGTCCTCTGCATCCAGATTATGTAGTGACCTGTGGTTCGGGTCCCACGTACAACTGTAGGTCTCCCCCCTCTATCATATGACTTTGAGGAGGAAGTTAAACAACCCCCTCAAACAGCAACAATAACAACAATTTGTTTTAAAACAAATTCCGTGTGTGATGTTAGGTTTTGAAAAAGTGTTCTTATTAAACTTATACTGTATCATAACCAACGCAAAAGTGAGTAGAGAAGGTATGTTTTTAGGTCAATGATTCAAGCTTGCATTTCTGAAATGAATTGCCTTTTGGAGGATATTGAGAATGGGAAAACGACTCCCTTTCAGGAAGATCCCTCTGCTCTGAAGGTCAACTGTCAACTTCTCTACAAATTGGAACTCCTCTTGGGACTCGCAGAAATTGTATTCATAGACACGCAGCCAGGTAAACATTTTATCATACTGAGTACTTTTAAGAATATTTCATCTTTCCTTTATTCCATGCGTATATACTGCATGTATAACTTCCAACAATGGAAAGATTGACTGGTTTTATGTTTTGCTTGATGAGCTCTGGATTTCATCTGTTGAACTGTGTTCTCTTTGGGTTACTTTCAAAACAGTTGTTGACTTATTGGTATTGTTTGATTGAAAATTAATAGATAAAAGATACATAGTCCTAATTTTGTTTCAAGAGTTGATAAGTTTTCTTTAATAGGAGTTTTCAATTCATGTTGAGAATTGGATGTTTTTCTTGATTTTAGGTGGCATCGTCCTTAATCAGTTGATGAACTGGATCCGCGTTCACTTCCCTCAGTGTAGACAACGCATGTCAGAAGCTTTATCCAATGACCAACCTGTTAATCATCCTCATTACTGGGAGACAGTAAGTTCAGACATTAATAATTGTACTTTTATTTTCCTTTTTTTTTTTTAACCAGTTACTAAACTTTATTTAGTCCTTACACAGAGTTTAATTAAAGAAGAGGGTTTTAAACTTTGACCTGATTTCTCAAAATTTGTTCAAACTTATATTTTCAGTAAGAAAATGTTTTGCCTCAAGAATAAGAATGTATGTAATGACTCAATAATCATTGGAAATTTTTTTTAATGATTCCGATGGTTTTGCAGTAGTTCAAGAACTCTCGTGAATTGGTTGTTTGCAGATTGAACTCGAAGTGGGAAGGTTCCGGGTTCAAATTCCGCCACCGACGCGTTTAGAGTTGGCTGGCCCACCTTCTCTGTGATTGCATGGGTTCAAGTGATTCACTTTGGAGTTCACGAATTTGTGTGTTGGGCGAATAGGGATTGAGAATTTAATTTTTATTTTCTCCAAGTGTGGTTTATTATTATTAGAGGAAATGTGTCTTAACATTGTTTTCTTTATTGTTTCAGTGTTATGGTTTAGTCTTACAAGGACTTTTGGATGAGGCTAGAGAACTAATAAGTCGACATCCAGACAGCAACATGGATTGCTTTTTATCCATGGATGAACTTATTAGGAAAATGCCCACATATATGGTGTGTTTATCCTTTGGATATTTTATCTTTTTATACAAGTCCATTGCGTCCACCCACGACGTTGCCAAATTTAACCTAACCTGAAGATTCAGTAAAGTACAGGGTGTTCGAAAAGTCCTGTAACCCCCTACAAAATGTACATATTGTAATACCATTTTTATTTTTGTGTGATTAATTGTATTTATATGTGGTAGGTGTAATTTAAGAAACAAGTCGCTAGCAACAATTACTTTAATTACAGTAAATACAGTTACTAATAAAAAATGTGTATTGTGTATGCACCATCATTCACAGGCTTCATATCATTTCTGCATATCTGTATCGCTTAATTCATTAACAAATGACGGGCGGTATGGTTTCATGCCGAGATCTTTTGTCATGTGATATCTCATTGTGGACATGGGAACTGCAAGTTCTTGTGATCGTTTCTGAAGTGATTTTTTCGGTGAACGAGCCACCGATGCAATCACACCTTCACATTGTTCTGCTCGCGTTGTTGGTCTTCCGGATCGTGGTCTGTCCTTGATGAAGCCAGTTTCAAACAGCTTTTTCTCCTAGGTAATAACATCTTGCTTGGTGGTGCAGCCTTATTGAATCTTGTGTTGAAATCATTCTGAATATCATGCATCGTTTTGCCAGTATGTGACCTTTCATGAGCCCATGTGCTCATCACTATCCTTTCCTCCAGAGTGTAAGTGGACTGGTCTGCCATTGTTCACACAACTCTAATACTTGGAAAAGAAAAAAAAATGTAATGAATCATGTATAATTCAATTAATCACGCACAAAAAAAATTATTACAACAAGTACATTTTGTAGAGGGTGACGGGACTTTTTGAACACCTTGTACATCTGGCAGTCATGTACAAGTAAAGAGACCTGTTAAACTTAACACGTTTACCACCAAAGAGAGAAATCTCATCTTTTGACACACATCGGTTGATCACCAAAGACGAGAAATCTCATCTTGAACGTGTACATTATAAGCTTTATTTTAGTATATTTTGTTTAGAGATAGCTTTAGTTTTAATTTTTGTTTAAATTTTTAGTGAGACCTTGTAGTTGGGTAAAAACTTGCAAAAATGCTGGTGGTGGCTGGTTACCTTAAAAAGTGCTTGTGGTGAATGTGTTAAATATCTCTTGCTAAAAGTAGAAGCTAACTCAGACAAAAAAGCAAAGGATTGAAACTGCTTGGACTTATATAACCCTCGTCCAACGCGGGGGTTAGGTTCCTCGAGAACGGCGCGTTACGTAAATCCGCGTTGGACAAATTTAATACCTTATGGGATAAATGGGTATACGTGAACGCGGCCGCGTAAAGTCTCCCATTAATACTTAGATATGTAGATTTTTTATTCACACACAAATAAATTTCCCTACCTATATTGTGTATGAAATAAGGACATAATAAAATCATAAACATAATGATATTTACATATGATAAATAAAAATATATTAAATAAAAATAGCATGCATCTTTTCTTCACTCTTTCGGATGGTGCGTATAGTCGACTCGCGGCCAAATGATATGCTTATACCACCACGCAACTTATTTAGAATCTTTATTTTTTTCGGCTAATGTCATAACCCTACAGCTTTTCTTCTCTTCACTATCACTTGCAAATGCTTTACGTTTTGGTGCCATACTGCTGTCTAAGAGTAATAGCAAAACAACGGCAAAATACGACAAAAACAATCCAACACAACTTCACTGAACTTAACGCGGTAGTGGGACTGAGACAAAGGGTGATGCAAGGGGTGACACGAGAGGGAGGGAGATGCGGTAGTGTTGGAGAGTGTAGGAGAAAACACAGAGCGCGCATTGGCATGCGTACAGTACTATATTAGAGCGTGTTTGGCGGACCGTGTATAATTAAATTTTCCGCTTTAGGCAAATAATTGTTCGCATTTATTTTTCCGTGTATAAGTAAATTTGCGCTGGACAAACGCGTTGGACGAGGGTTTACATATATAAAATGCAAATTATAGAATAAATAGCTTCATGCTAATGTGTTTTGAATATGTCCATTTTGTAGTTGAAGGCCAATTTAAATAAACTTTCAATCATCCAAATCTTATATTTGTTTCTACAAAAAGTGTTTTTATAAATTGATTTTGTTTTAAGAACGGTTTGAAGTGAATAATGCAAGTTTCGAAATGTTTAGATTTACAGCGGGGTGTCTGAAGCGGAGTTCATGGTCCGTTGGCACCATTGGCAGAGCGAGTGTGAGTCCAGACTTCAGAAAGGGGACTTTGTCCACTGCAAACAGCTTGAAAACATTTGTAAAGTAAGATATTATTATTATTATTATTATTCCCAAATAGTAATCATCCGTTGGGGGGGCCAATGTTGGTAGTGGATTATTCCAAATACCAACGTCGGTTAGACATTCCCAAACGACGCTCCGAGGCCTATGCTGTAGCTTTCGCATCATAAAGTAAATTAAAAATTTTAATAAAATATTTAAGCCTCAGGATTTGAACCACGTAAGGGTTGATCAAACCGGGCTAACAGCTGATCCACGTGATATTTAATCAACTAGTATTTAGGGTTAAATTATAATGGTAGGTTAGATTACTTTTTTAGTGTCGGTAAAGTGTCCCGTCAACCGAATAGGTATGGATCGGATCAAACTAACGAAGACCGATTACCGATTCATCACAAAGCAGTCAAATATGGAATGTACCCGTAACTAAGAAGTCAAGAACTTCCTGGTTAGAGTGATTTAAAATAAATAAACGAGTGAAAATAACATTTTATACATTTTCTCTATATACAGAGAGTTGACAAAAGTAAATAGACATCACGATGATTGTCCTCAAGGACAAATGACAAAGCTCATCAGTAGAATGTCTGAACGTGTGTCAGTTTTACATAATGCAAAGGGGAAAACAACACGATTTTAAATATATTGATTCATTAAATCTGTTTTTATTGACTTAAGTTATTGTTTACTTTTGTCAACCCTCTGTATTTTGAAGATGACACTATTCCTAAATAGCGTCGTTAGTGATGTCAGTTATTTATTTAACTTCATGAATTATGTCGTAATTTGTTTGGTCTGTTTATGGTGTAAACTTCAATTTTTAGTTTCTGCTTCACTCTTTAAGCTCTGCCATAAATACCTACGAGTATTTGTAAAGTAAACTCTGGCCTTAATTTTCTTCACTCGTTTCCAGATTCTTTGCGGAGACCTTGAGACGTTGGTATCTTTGGCGGACGTTTTGGATACGTGGTACCATCTGATGACTTCGTTCCTTCTGTTCTCCAATCCCACGGTGAAGCTGCATAGGTTACCCGCCGCTGCCCAGGAGGCCATCTTGGCATTTGGGATCGATGCTCAAATGAGTCACCTTGATCACATTTTGCTCACTGTGCTCGAAGTTAACGATCACCTTGTAAGTTGCGGTCGAAAGGGCTCGGTGTTGTCGTTATGCAATTTGGATAAATGTGAGCATAATTAACTAGTTAATTTGTTTTATAGGTCATGAAGCAATGCCAGTCAGTGTTGGACAACTTGTGGTTCACTGCTCACCTGTCGGATCTTCTGTGTCATGCCTTGGACAAACAGTCGGAGAAAAAGTTAGATTTTTAAAATTTAATGTAAAAAAACGAAACAGTTAATTCGCTTATCATCGCGGATCTTACCATTGGTAATCTTATTCATGCCCTACATACCCTCAAACATGCAATATAATGGTCAACAAAGGCACGAAACTTTCCGCTAAACTCGGTTGAACTTCGGGTGTCTGTTGGCATTTCAGTACTTTATAGTACCTTATACTGATTTGTTCCACGATTGTTCCTTCTCTTTCAGATACCTTAAAGAGATCAGAGAAAGTTTGCTGCTTGATTACGGTAGCGAACTGGTGTCCCATTCGAGCCTTTGGCAGATCGGTTTAGTGTATCTTGATTCGAGCGGTCCCACCAGTTCTGTGCCGAGCGTGGAGGCGTGCTTGAGCGGATTCCTGTGACCAGCGATGACAAGGCTTTGAAAGTAATTCAAGCTGCCACCGAAAGGAGCCTCGATAATGTCGGTAAGGATAACCTCATTTCATTATGGCTTCATTTAAACATTTAAATTTACTAATTACTAAGATTTGATTACTGGGTCCACATTGAAGCGAAGCTTTTTATTGCTCTGTTCCGAGTAGCCGAAGGTCCTGGGTTGGAGTCCAGCGATTAAGGTGCTTCTCTGGGACTTTCTTGGTGGAGCAGGGGTTCGGATCTCCTGTTTTATCGATTTTCTTGAGAAGCTTGCCAAACCACCTGCAGTTGGCTTACGTTAATTAAAATCGCTTTAATTATCGCAAGATTTTTCTGGAATATTCCCATAAATCCAATTTCTCAGCTAAAATGCTAAAAGATGGCATACAAACCATAAAATTACCTAGTACTAACATACTAAAATTTCATGGTTCTGTGTACCATATTTGCCGAGATATGAAGGATTTAAAAGGTCTCCCTTTTTTTTTTGCCGACCCGATAATGCAGTAATAGTGTAAATGGAGAATTTCCAGTGGCATAAAGAAATGTTCAATAAATCCGTAATTTTCATTAATTTTCTTTGAAATCCGCTCACCGTATAGGAAATTTACTTAGTTGTCGGGTGTGAAAAAAATATTGGCTGTAAAATCTAGTTATGGTCAGATTAAGTTCGAGGTCTCCCTTTTTTTGCTCTCTCTCTCTCTCTGTATAAAGGTTATGCACGTTCCTTTTGGGTGTTGTAAACTTTATACTTGGGGTGTGACAGCCCTCCGGTCCCGAATCGTGGGATTCTAGAGAAATTGGTTGCCAATTTCTTTAGGTTCTCTCTCTTTCGGGAGGGTGGGTGAAGTCTGTTGTACAAATC
>JAJOZX010002429.1:127500-140000 GCA_023014485.1 Bathynomus jamesi
CTGCGCGGTCAACTGATCGAGGTTTTCAAGCTCTTACGAGGGTTCAACGATGTCGATTTTAGAAGTATGTTTAGTTTAAATGATAACCCAACTCGCAACAATGGTTGGAAGTTGGATTTGAAACGGTTTAGGACTAGTGTGTGTGGGAATTACGTTACGTATAAGATCTGTGACACATGGAACAGGTTACCTTCGGAAGTTGTGAACAGTTCCTCTGTGGATCAGTTCAAGAAAAGGTTAGACCAAATTTTGCACACTCTTTGAGTGTGTAGAAAATTTTCCGTGGCACCCGTTGCCATTGGTACCTCCTCGGTATGGGCCGCAAGGCCTTTTGAGGTACTTCTTTTCCTTGTAACTCCTTGTAACTCTCTCTCTCTCTCTCTCTCTCTCGCCGAAAAATGGCAAATGCCGTTTAACTTGGGTAAATGCAAAGTGATGCACATTGGCTACGCCAATCCCAAGTCGGACTACTCGATGTTGGGCAGTAATATCGAGGTGACTGATTTAGAAAAGGACTTGGGTGTGCTAATTAGCAGCGACCTTAAGTTTACGAAACAGTGTGTAGAGGTGGAAAAGAAAGCCCAGAAACTATTGGGTTATATCAGGAGGCAATTTCAGTTTCGGAACAAGGAGATTGTGCTCTCACTGTACAATTCCCTTGTTCGGCCGTACCTGGAGTATGCTGTGCAGTTCTGGTCGCCCACCCTCAGGAAAGATATTGAGAGGCTGGAGCGAGTGCAGGCGAGGGCCACAAAGTTAATCCCTTCCGTTATGCATATGGGCTACAATCGACGGTTACGCGCCCTGAACTTGTTTTCGCTTGAAACTCGGAGGCTGCGCGGTCAACTGATCGAGGTTTTCAAGCTCTTACGAGGGTTCAACGATGTCGATTTTAGAAGTATGTTTAGTTTAAATGATAACCCAACTCGCAACAATGGTTGGAAGTTGGATTTGAAACGGTTTAGGACTAGTGTGTGTGGGAATTACTTTACGTATAAGATCTGTGACACATGGAACAGGTTACCTTCGGAAGTTGTGAACAGTTCCTCTGTGGATCAGTTCAAGAAAAGGTTAGACCAAATTTTGCACACTATTTGAGTGTGTAGAAAATTTTCCGTGGCACCCGTTGCCATTGGTACCTCCTCGGTATGGGCCGCAAGGCCTTTTGAAGTACTTCTTTTCCTTGTAACTCCTTGTAACTCTCTCTCTCTCCTCTCTCTCTCTCTCTCTCTCTCTCTCTCTCTCTCTCTCTCTCTCTCTCTCTCTCTCTCTCTCTCTCTCTCTCACACTATTTGAGTGTGTAAAGACATTTAGGACCTCAGTCTGCGGAAATTTCTTTTCCTGTAAAATAGTTGATATCTGGAACCAACTTCCCTCAGAGGATGTTTCCAGTCAAAGTGTAAATCTGTTTAAAAATAGGCTAGACAAAGTACAGAACACACTCATAGTTTAAGATTAAAACCTCAGAAAACTCTGCAGGAGTTCGCTTGCTCGGTGTCTCTGTGAGCAAGCTAAATATAGAGCTTTATATATTCTCCACTTTCCTGTAAAATTTCCTTGGCTACTTTTCCAGGGTCAAGGTATTTTCTTCAACCTTTTTCCGTACCTGCCTCTGGCAGGGAGGGAGCGGAGGGTGGGGAGAGAGCCTTCTACTTTTCTATCCAGTTTTCTACTACTGCTAGCATAGTTTGAAAGACAAAATTTTCCCTGGCACCCGTTGCCATTGGTACCTCCTCGGTATGGGCCGCAAGGCCTTTTGAGGTACTTCTTTTCCTTGTAACTCCTTGTAACTCTCTCTCTCTCTCTCTCTCTCTCTCTTCTCTCTCTTCTCTCTCTCTCTCTCTCTCTCTCTCTCTCTCTTACGAGGGTTCAACGATGTCGATTTTAGTAGTATGTTTAGTTTAAATGATAACCCAACTCGCAACAATGGTTGGAAGTTGGATTTGAAACGGTTTAGGACTAGTGTGTGTGGGAATTACGTTACGTATAAGATCTGTGACACATGGAACAGGTTACCTTCGGAAGTTGTGAACAGTTCCTCTGTGGATCAGTTCAAGAAAAGGTTAGACCAAATCTTGCACACTATTTGAGTGTGTAAAGACATTTAGGACCTCAGTCTGCGGAAATTTCTTTTCCTATAAAATAGTTAATATCTGGAACCAACTGCAGGAGTTCGCTTGCTCGGTCTCTGTGAGCAAGCTAAATATAGAGCTATTTATATATTCTCCACTTTCCTGTAAAATTTCCTTGGCTACTTTTCCAGGGTCAAGGTATTTTCTTCAACCTTTTTCCGTGCCTGCCTCTGGCAGGGAGGGAGCGGAGGGTGGGGAGAGAGCCTTCTACTTTTCTATCCAGTTTTCTACTACTGCTAGCATAGTTGAAAGACAAAATTTTCCCTGGCACCCGTTGCCATTGGTACCTCCTCGGTATGGGCCGCAAGGCCTTTTGAGGTACTTCTTTTCCTTGTAACTCCTTGTAACTCTCTCTCTCTCTCTCTCTCTCTCTCTCTCCTCTCTCTCTCTCTCTCTCTCTCTCTTCTCTCTCTCTGCTATCTCATGCGTGGGAAGATAGGCTTGGAACCTCTATAAATAACACCATTTAACTTCAGTTGTAGGTAAATATTTAGAGGGAATAATAGCGAGTAGGATTGTTGACCATTTGGATTCCTACAAGCTACTTGGGGACTCCAACATGGGTTTAGACGGCATAGGTCGTGTCTCACCATCATGCTCGAGTTTTTCTACGTCATGTTGAGTGAGTATGATAAGAGTAGGGCGATTGATTAGAAGGCCTTTGATAAGGTACCTCACCGCCGGCTAATGGCCGAAGTGCGCGCGCTGGGTATTGGTGGGGAAGTAGGTAGGTGGATTGGAAACTGGCGAAAAATGCCACAAAGTTAATCCCTTTCGTTAGGCATATGGGCTACAATCGACGCTTATGTGACGCGGGTTCAAAGATGTCGATTTTAGAAGCATGTTTAGTTCAAATGATAACCCAACTCGCAACAATGGTTAGAAGTTGGATTTGAAACGATTTAGGACTAGTATATGTGGGAATTACTTAACACGTTGATAGTTTAAGATTAAAACATAAGAAAACTCTGCAGGAGTTCGCTTGCACGGTGTCTCTGTGAGCAAGGTAAATATAGAGCTATTTATATATTCTCCACTTTCCTGTAAAATTTCCTTGGCTACTTTTCCAGGGTCAAGGTATTTTCTTCAACCTTTTTCCGTACCTGCCTCTGGCAGGGAGGGAGCGGAGGGTGGGGAGAGAGCCTTCTACTTTTCTATCCAGTTTTCTACTACTGCTAGGATAGTTGAAAGAAAAATAAACTTTTACAAATTTTCCCTGGCACCCGTTGCCATTGGTACCTCCTCGGTATGGGC
This sequence comes from Bathynomus jamesi, assembly GCA_023014485.1. Lineage (NCBI taxonomy): Eukaryota > Metazoa > Arthropoda > Malacostraca > Isopoda > Cirolanidae > Bathynomus > Bathynomus jamesi. The sequence continues at coordinate 130,887 of JAJOZX010002429.1, forward strand.
CGCAAGGCCTTTTGAGGTACTTCTTTTCCTTGTAACTCCTTGTAACTCTCTCCAACAGCAGGTAGTGACTCTCCTTCCACGTTGGAGGGGGCTCTTCAACTCCCGACAGCCCTGGCTGTTCGGGAAACGGGTCGTGCTAGGGGGAGGTCAGAATAGGGGAGGCTCCCTCCGTGCAATGCTTTTTAATGCTAGGTCGATCAGGAACAAGTTTTGCGAGCTACGGGCGCTCTTAGCATCAGAATACCAGGATATCGTTGCTATCACCGAGTCTTGGATTCATACTGATCGTAGGGACTACGTTGGGGAGTTCGAAATTCCCGGGTATAGAATGTTTCGCAAAGACCGCACCCGTGGGGAGGGGGGTGGGGTACTAATATACGTCAGGGACACGTTGAGTCCGGTTGACTGCCAGTTCCGGTCGGAACGGGAGCTGCTTGGCGTCGATCTGAACGTGGGAGGGACGAACTATAGGTTAATCTTGGTGTACAGACCTCCGCATCTCCTCCTCGAGGAGGATACAGCCCTGTACACCGAACTCAGTAGCCTGCTAGGGGATAGGGTGTGTGTAGTTTTAGGAGACTTCAACTGTCGCGGCATAAAGTGGGAAAACAGGACTGCCGATGCTGAAGGGAGGAGGCTAGTTGACTTTGCTGATGAGAACTTCCTCACTCAGTGGGTCAACGAGCCTACACGAGGCGAAAGCGTTCTAGACTTAGTATTCACGACCGAAGACAACCTCGTCACTGGCCTCACCGTTGACGAATCATTGGGCGGGAGTGATCACGGTCTTATTAGGTTCCGTGTGTGCGTCCCTCGGGTGAAGCGTAGTAACTCGAGAGGCAGTAAGCTCGATCTCCGGCGGGCGAACTTTGTTAGCCTCAGGGATAGCGTAGGAGAGATGGGGTTAGAGGTTGGCGGCGATGTTGAGGGAGTGTGGAGTGCATTCCGGGACGAGTTTATGGTGCTGCAGTCTGCTGCCATACCCTCAAAACCGGTCACCCCTGCTTCAACGCAGCCTAGGTGGTTCAATCGTGACATCGCTTCGGCTATCCGAAATAGGAAAGTAGCGTATAGGAGGGCGAAGGCCAATCGTTCCCACGAGAACACTGAAGCGTATGTCCGCCTGTGTAGGGAAGTGAAGGCGAAGGTTAGACTAGCGAAACGTAACGAAGAACTACGGGTGGCAAGCCTCTGCAAGGGGAACCCTAAGGAGTTCTTCAGTTATGTTAATAGTAGAAAGCCCATTAGAAGCATGATAGTCCGTTAAAGGACGGAAGCGGCGTTCTGCGGACCTCCGACGCGGACATCGCCAATGTGCTTAATGAGTACTTTGCGGGAGTGTTCACCAGGGAGGATACCCGCGTCATCCCCGAGCCAGGCGTGAGGCACGAAGGTGCTGGCCTGGATAGTGTTAGATGTACCGCGACAGTCGTTGCCGATAGAATAGACAAACTGAGCGCGTTTAAGGCTCCTGGGCCAGACCAGTTTCTCCCCAGAGTGTTGCGAGAAGTGCGCGACCAGGTGGCTCCCCACCTGGCTACAGTCTTCAACAAATCGTTGGAGATGGGCCAGGTGCCTGGTGACTGGAGGGAAGCCAACGTGACCCCTATCTTTAAGAAAGGGGATCACGAAAGTCCAGGGAACTATCGTCCCATTAGTCTCACTTCAGTTGTAGGTAAATTATTAGAAGGGATAATAGCTGATAGGATCGTTGACCATCTGGATTCCTACAAGCTGCTTGGGGACTCCCAACATGGGTTTAGACGGCATAGGTCGTGTCTCACCAACTTGCTCGAGTTTTTCCACGTCATGTTGAGTGAGTACGATAAGAGTAGGGCTATTGATATACTTTATCTCGACTTTCAGAAAGCCTTTGATAAGGTACCTCACCGCCGGCTAACGGCGAAAGTGCGCGCGCTGGGTATCGGTGGGGAAATAGGTAGGTGGATTGAAAACTGGCTGAGGAATAGGCGGCAGAGGGTTGTAATTAAAGGGGCTAGATCGGGTTGGGCCTCGGTCACTAGTGGGGTTCCTCAGGGTTCCTCAGGGTTCCGTTTTGGGGCCGCTGTTGTTTATCATTTACATAAATGATATCGACGGTGGCATCGTCAGTCGGATCGCCAAATTCGCTGATGACACCAAGCTTGGGGCCAATGTTGGGACGTCCGAAGCGATCGAGGAACTGCGTGCGGACCTAGGTAGGATAGGAGAGTGGTCCGAAAAATGGCAAATGCCGTTTAACTTGGGTAAATGCAAAGTGATGCACATTGGCTACGCCAATCCCAAGTCGGACTACTCGATGTTGGGTAGTAATATCGAGGTGACTGATTTAGAAAAGGACTTGGGTGTGCTAATTAGCAGCGATCTTAAGTTTACGAAACAGTGTGTAGAGGTGGAAAAGAAAGCCCAGAAACTATTGGGTTATATCAGGAGGCAATTTCAGTTTCGGAACAAGGAGATTGTGCTCTCACTGTACAATTCCCTTGTTCGGTCGCACCTGGAGTATGCTGTGCAGTTCTGGTCGCCCACCCTCAGGAAAGATATTGAGAGGCTGGAGCGAGTGCAGGCGAGGGCCACAAAGTTAATCCCTTCCGTTAGGCATATGGACTACAATTGACGGTTACGCGCCCTGAACTTGTTTTCGCTTGAAACTCGGAGGCTGCGCGGTCAACTGATCGAGGTTTTCAAGCTCTTACGCGGGTTCAACGATGTCGATTTTAGAAGTATGTTTAGTTTAAATGATAACCCAACTCGCAACAATGGTTGGAAGTTGGATTTGAAACGGTTTAGGACTAGTGTGTGTGGGAATTACTTTACGTATAAGATCTGTGACACATGGAACAGGTTACCTTCGGAAGTTGTGAACAGTTCCTCTGTGGATCAGTTCAAGAAAAGGGTAGACGAAATCTTGCACACTATTTGAGTGTGTAAAGACATTTAGGACCTCAGTCTGCGGAAATTTCTTTTCCTATAAAATAGTTAATATCTGGAACCAACTTCCCTCAGAGGTTGTTTCCAGTCAAAGTGTAAATGTGTTTAAAAATAGGCTAGACAAAGTACTGAATACTCTCATAGTTTAAGACTAAAACATAAGAAATTTTCTTTATGGAAACACTTACAAATCTAATGGACCTCGTTGACGACCCGGCTTGTGCATCTGACCTCCCTCTGACTACCTCTTTGAACCTTGGGTCTGGTAAGGGCAGTCGGCAGTCCTCGCCCACCCCGTCTGCTCTTGCCGACACCTCCTCGCCCTCTCTTCCCCAGGCTCGTGGCGCCGCTGCCCGACCCCCGCCAGTGGCGGATGGACCTGCAGTGGACCCCCCGACCCCTGGATCCCCCCATATTCCACGTCCCGATAGGGACCCACCTGCTTTTTCGCCCTCAGGTGGGAAGCCCGCGGCCCCGGTCGCCTCCCACTCCGGTCGGGCCTCATCGCCCCCGGCCCCCTCGGCCCCTGGGGGACGTGGGACCCGACGTCGCCGTCCGCCTTTCTCGTCTCCCCGTCCCCTCGAAGTACCGGTGGTGTTTGGCCCGACGTCTTCGCTCGGCCTTAGGACGGTGGACAAGTTCCTCGTCCTCCGCCCCTCCTCCTCCAAGCCCCTCCCCACTAACCATGAACGCCTCTTTCGAGCGATCCATGGGGTGACGGGGACGGCTCGTTTTGACCTTCGGCCTCAGAGGGATGGCTCCATTCTGATAAGGTCGCGTTCCTCTGTCGAAACCTCCTCTCTGCTCGCTATCCCCAATGTCCTGGGCTGCGGGATTACGGTGTCCCCCCACCCCCGCCTCAATCAGTGCCAGGGCACAATCTACGCTGCTCGTCTTCTACCCATCCCGGTGGAAGACCTCCAGATTGACCTCGCCTCCCAGGGTGTTGTGAGGGTGTACCGCTTTCCCGACAGATCGCGATCCCCAACCGCCCCTTCTCCTCGCCTGCTCCTCACTTTCGACTCACTGGTGCCCCCCGTTTCGGTATTCTGGGGCTTTGGTGAGAGACGAGCGTGCGAATTCTCAGTACGACCATACGTGCCAGATCCTACGCGTTGTTTTCAGTGCAATAGGTTTGGCCACGTGAGTAGCTCCTGCCGTCAGCCGGCCCCGTTGTGTGTCCGCTGCGGCGGCCCTCCCCACCCCTTGCCCTGTACTGCTCCGCCTTCCTGCACCAACTGCCATGGACCACACCCTGCTTCATCCCGCTCTTGCCCGTCCTTCCTCTTTGAAAGGGAGGTTCGAGCCCTCTGTTCATCAGAGTTTCTCAGCGCTCGGGAGGCGCGGGACCGGTTGCGTGGCTGCGAGGCCCGGCGTGGTGCCTCGTACGCCGAGGCTCTCCGTTCCCGGACCCCGTCCTCACCGGCGGTTCCCAACGCGCCTCCACCCACCGTGTCCGCTACTCCCAGTCCATCCTCTGCCGCCCAGCGGACTCCTACCGCGGCTCCCCGTACTACCAGCGCGTCCCCACGTGCTCCCTCCGCGAACGCCGATGCTTCGTCGGCAACCCCCCTGCCCCTTCTACGCCCTCTCCACCGGCGCCTTCGGCCACCCCCATTCCGGATCGTGACCCGCCGTCACCCATGCGGGCCGCACGACGGAGGGGTAGGGGCCGCAAGCGCCTCGCCAGTGGTGACCCCGAAAGGTTCGAAGCCATAAGCCTCGCATCACCTTCCTCTCCCAAACACAAACGCCCCCTTCGCCCTACCGCCCCGGTGTCCTCACCGTCCCCACTGCGCAACCGTTATGCACGCTCCCCCCTGGGGTCCCCGACGGCCCTCGTGGGGGCTGAGATACACCCCTCTCCGGCCCGGTCGATGGACCCACTGGAGGGGGAACTCGCCCGCCTGGTCGGCGTGGGTGGGACGTGCACGCCCCCGCGCTTGACCCGCCCCATCTCTCTCCTCGACCTGCCAATGCCTCTGGGTGAGGTATTATTTTCCACTCCCCCTCGTAGTCCTGCCTCCCCCGCACCTCCGGTGAAGGGAGGGGCATTCTGGATACCTCTCACATCCCCTTCTCTGCATCGCTCTCCCCCGGACGTCCGGGAGACTCCTCTTCTGGAGGACTTGCCGGCGTCTGGTTCCACATCCCCCCCCTCGTCGGGGTGATCCTCGCCTTCGCCCTCGTTCGGCGTCCCTCGCTGAACTCCGGGGCTTTCCGATTCCCTCTTTAATCTCGGGCCGCCCGATCGGCCCACCCACCCCATAACCATCCTTTACGCTGACTTTCCTACCCCTCCCTATACCTCGCTCCTGCAGTGGAACATCCGCGGGCTCCTGGTAGGCCTCGAGAGTCTCTCCTCTCTCCTGGCCTCCAGGTGTCCGGCGTGTTTCTGCCTTCAGGAGACGATTCTGGGATCCCGTTCCCTCCCTCGAGTGTCCGGTTACTGCGGGCTCCCTTCCCCGCCTCTCGATGGGGCGGGGAGGGGGGCTCCGCGGTCTTCGTGCACCGCTCCGTCCCTTTCCGCCCCCTCCCGCTCCGTACAGTCCTGCAAGCTGTGGCCGTGCGCCTTTCTTTGGGCGCCAGCTCACGGTCTGCTCTCTTTACCTCTCCCCTAACGTACGCCCTCCACCCGATTCTCTCCGTGACCTAATTCTTCAGCTTCCCCGCCCTTTCCTGATTCTCGGGACTTCAACAGTCGGGACCCGGCCTGGGGGGACGTTTGCTCCACCTTTCTCTCCGGGTCCCTTCTCTCCCTTATGGACGAGCTCGAGTTCACCTTTCTGAACGATGGCTCCCCAACCTGCCTTCACTCGGCCCACGACAGTTTCACCTGTATCGACCTTTCCCTAATTTCCCTCGAAATCGTGACGGAGTTCACCTGGGAGGTCCTGCCGGATTCTTCCGGCAGTGACCATTTCCCAGTGTGTCTTACCCCGACCCGTCTCCTCCCCCCCACCTCTGTCCGCCCGCGCTGGCTGTTCGCCCGAGCAGACTGGGCCTCATACGCGAGGGGCACGGCGATCTCGCCATCAATTCCTGCCTTTCCCTCCGTCAGTGAGGCCCTCGCCTTCCTCGAGAGTAAGATCCTCTCGGCTGCCGCCAGTTGCATCCCCCGTACCTCTGGCTCCCCCAGGCCGCGAAGCGTCCCATGGTGGACCCCAGAGTGCTCCCATGCCGTTCAGGAGCGGCGCCGTGCCGGCCGCCGCTTCTACCGGACCCGCCAGCTGGAGCACAAGATAGAGTTTCAGCGCCTGAAGGCAGTGGCCCGTCGGGTCCTGAAACTGGCCCGGCGTACCTCCTGGCGGCGTTACGTGTCCGGGATCTCCTCCTCGACTGCCCCCTCGACTGTTTGGCGCAAGGTGCGTAGCTTTGAGGGGACCCGTGTCCCCCCTCGACTCCCGGTGCTTCGGGTCGGGGACGACGAGTTCGTCTCCGATCCGGAGGCCGTCGCGAACGCACTCGCGGCGCACTTCGCAGCCATCTCCAGTTCCGATTCCCCCCATTCCCGCCGCGACCCACCGGATTTTCCACCTCATAGGGATGACCCCTATAATCACCTCTTCCGCATGACGGAGCTTCGGGAGGCCCTCCGCACCCGGCCCGATAATATCCCCTATGACTTGTTACGGCACCTCCACCCCTCTGCTCTCAGCTTTGTACTGGACCTCTATAACCGGATTTGGTTGGAGGGTTCATTCCCGGACCGGTGGCGTGAGTCCATCGTCGTCCCCATCCCGAAGCCCGATAAAGACCCCTCACTCCCGTCGAACTATCGCCCCATTTCCCTGACATGCTGCGCCTGCAAGGTTATGGAGGCGATGGTCGCCCCGCGGCTGTCCCTTACTCTGGAGGCGAGTGACCAATACCCTGCTACCCAGGCTGGTTTCCGGCGCTTCCGGTCTACCACCGACCCCCTCCTCCTCCTTAGCCACGACGTGCAGGAGGCTTTCTCCCGGCGTCACTTTGTACTCGCCATCTTTTTCGACCTCCAGAAGGCCTACGATACTACTAGGCGAAGCGCGGTCTTTGACTGCTTACGCTCCCTGGGTTTCGTAGGCTTTCTCCCCTCCTTTATTTATAACTTCTTGTCCGCCCGTTCTTTCCGCGTCCGCATCGGTTCTACCCTCTCTGACCGCCTTCCGTTGGAGGAGGGTGTCCCTCAGGGTAGTGTCCTTAGCGTCCTGTGTTTCTCACTAGTGATGAACACAGTCGCTACGGTCCTGCCTACTTCCGTTCGTAGCTCCCTCTATGCCGATGACCTGGCTATCTATTGCTCTGGCCGCCTCCCGTCTTTGGTTGAACGTCGACTCCAGCTAGCCATCAACGCGGTGGTTCGCTGGGCGTCCTCGGTTGGCTATGCTTTCTCACCCTCTAAGTCTTCCAGTATGCTTTTCCGTCCTCGGCGCCTCCGTCTGTCGCATACCTTCGCCCTTACCCTTGCCGGCACTCCTCTTCCCCTCGTCCCATCCGTTCGATTCCTGGGTATGACCCTCGACGAATTTTTCGGTTGGGTTCCACACCTTAGGCGGTTGCGGCAATCATCTCGCCGCACCCTCTCCCTTTTGAGTCACCTGTCCCACATGACCTGGGGGGCGGACAGGCGTACTCTGCTGCGCCTGTACACTAGGGTGGATCGATTTTACATTTTTTTCGATTTCCATATTCTAATAGAGACAAAAACTTGCGCATGCATGAGAAAATAGCCTCTGCAAAATCTTAGCTTAATAGGTAATCATCTTCTGCCCCCGACAGAGCGATGAAAATCATATTTTAGTAGTCAAAAACGTATTTTTAAACCCTAGCCTAGTCATAAAATTTTGCGTGTGTGTTATTTCATGCCTAAGCCACGATATAAATGCTATGGGAAATATATAAATGCATTATTTAAGACAAAGAGCCGATCTGAAAATATGTATAACATACATATTTTCAGTATAACATACATATTTTCAGATCGGCTCTTTGTCTTAAAAATGCATTTATATATTTCCCATAGCTTTATATCGTTGCTTAGGCATGAAATAACACACACGCAAAATTTTATGACTCTTAGGCTAGGGTTTAAAAATACGTTTTTGACTACTAAAATATGATTTTCATCGCTCTGCCGGGGGCAGAAGATGATTACCTATTAAGCTAAGATTTTGGAGAGGCTATTTTCTCATGCATGCGCAAGGTTTTGTCTCTATTAGAATATGGAAATCGAAAAAAATGTAAAATCGATCCACCCTACTGTACACCTCCCTGGTGCAATCCCGCATCGACTACGGCTGTGTGGTCTACAGCTCCTCCTCCTCTCCGGCACTCCGTATGCTGGATCCTCTTCTCCACCGTGGCCTTCGCCTGGCGTCGGGTGCCTTCCGCTCGTCCCCTGTCGCTAGTCTTCAGGTGGACTGCGGACACCCCCCCTGCACCTTCGCCGGGGCTCTCATGGCGAAGTGTTACATTCGCATCTGCCGCCTCCCGAGGTCCCTACTCTTCTCCGCGATCTCCCAGGCGCTACCGGCCTGACACGTGGCATTTCGCTGCCTCCCTGGCCGACATCTTTTCGTCCCTGGGATCCCCCCACCCTCTATTCTGCCGTTCTCCTTCGACCTGTCGCCCTCCTGGCTGAACACTATCTGCCGCTGCAGGCGCTCCGTGGCCTGTGTAAGGAGTCTGCTCCTACCGTCCTCCGGTTTCTTTTCTGGCCCATCTTCCGTACACTCGGACGATGTTCCCGTCTACACCGACGGCTCGCGCTCCCCTGCAGGTGTCGCGGCCGCCGTCTTCTCTCCGTCGCTGTCACCTACCTCCCGGGGTATCCCCCTGCCGGTTCAGGCCTCCATCTTTTCCGCGGAGCTCTTTGCCCTTCTGGAAGCCCTCCGTCTGGTATCGGGTTTTTCGCGGTCTTCCTGTACCATCTTTTCGGACTCGCTGAGCGCCCTTCAAGCGCTCGAGCGCTATGATTCCCCGACCCCCGCGTACGCCTTATTCAACAGGAGTACCATGTCCTGCACACCGTTCACCGGATCCGGGTCACCTTCTGCTGGGTTCCTGCCCATGTCGGTGTTTCCGGTAATGAGGCGGCTGACCGCACAGCCCGGTCCGCCGCCTCGATGCCTCCCTCCCCCGCCCGCTCCCTTCTCTGACTATGTGCAGGTCTTTCGGTCCCTCTACGACCGCATATGGCAGCAG